>WBNM01010423.1:0-289378 GCA_013399055.1 Ramphastos sulfuratus | reverse complement strand
ATTCCAGGAACCTCTTAGATTGCTGCTGCTCTGCTGTGCTGTCCTTCCAACAGATGTCAGGGTGGTTGAAGTCCCCCATGAGGACCAGGGCCTGTGAACGTGAAGCTTCTCCTATGTGTTTGTAGAGGGCCTCATCCACTTCACCTTCCTGATCAGGAGACTCCTACTATGAAATCAATATCCTGTGGCTTCCCTCTAACTTTTACCCACAAACTGTTTCTGTTTTGGACATCCCCAGGTGGAGCTCCATGGCCTCTAGTCTATCCTTGATGTAGAGGGCAACACCCCCTCCCCTTCTCCCCTGCCTGTCCTTCCTGAAGAGTCTATAGCCATCTATCCCTACATTCCAATCATGGGATGCATCCCACCACGTCTCAGTGATGCCAATGACATCATAACTCTGGAGACTTGCACATATGTGCAATTCTTCCTGCTTGTTTCCCATGCTCCTTGCATTAGTGTAGAGGCATTTCAGTTGTGCCTCTGTTGGAGCTGACTCGCTGGCTGATTTTCCCTTGGCCTCCCATACCTTACCACATGGAATCCTGATGACTTTGTCCCCCTCCCCCTTCATACCCCATTTAAAGCCCTATTAACTAGTCCTGCAATCTCTCCTGCAAGGACACTCTTCCCCCTTTGAGAGAGGTGTCTCCTGTTTGGCCTCAACAACCCTGTCCTGAAAAGCCTCTCAGAAAACATCCTTCCTGTTGGAGTGGAGAGTAAAATCTCTACACAGGTGATAAATGTGGCTCCCCTGCTTCCCCTTTGTTTTCATTACAGGCCAAAACGTATAATCCCTTTTTCCCCTTGTTTTGGAGGAAGCAGTTCAAACTCAGTTTCTGTGTGGCAGTTGGCCAGCTCTCACTGTGAGCAGTGAGCAAACTCCAAGGCGAGTGGAGCTGAGGAACACCATCATTGGGCAGCTCAGGATGCCTCAAAATGGTTTCAGTGCTGCCTTCAAACCAGATGCTGTGTGCATGATGTCCCGAGCCCAGGCCACATCCCCGATCAGCTGCTTCTGGCACTGCTGCAGTGGGGGATGTTGAGGACAGTGTGTCCCAGCTTTGGAGGGCTTGCACAGAGGCCAAGTTAATGCCTCCAACTGTAACAGGTATATCTAATGCACAACTTGCTGTGCCTTCCTCACTTGCAAGCCATCATTTGTAATATTTGTGGTGGTACCTAGCAAGAGGCAGGTGAATTGGGAAATATTTTCAGTCAAAGAAGCATTAGCAGGTACCGATGGTAGTATAGAAGTGCCCTTGAACAATATACGGCACGAGGAACTGCTGGGGGACCTGGTGTGCATTAGACACTGAACAGTCCCTATGCACAAAGACACAGGTGTGTTTTGATTCAATTCTTTGTGTTCATCTCATGAAAGGGACCCAGAAGCCTGGTGGTGACATTTTCAGTCTGGCTGTGAACAGTGCCACACCCTGAGGGGGAAAAAAAAAAAAAAAAAAAAGCACTCCTGCAAGAAGGCTTCGGTTTTGATGCTCTCCTTGTCTTTGTACAAACCTCAGATTTTCTTTCACGGTGAGATACTCTACAGTATCAAGAAAAGCCAGCCAAAATGACTAGCCCTATTTTCCTGTATATGTCTCTCCTCCAGCTTGGGCTCTGCCAGTGCAGGCCACCAGCATCTTCCTGGCAATGGCCATGCACCTTTGATCAGGCGGTGGGGTCATGCCACTTGCAATCCCCTAAAGGCAGTGTTTTGCATGCTGAACAATATCCAATCCAAGGAACAGACTGGCACAGCTCTGGCCTGAACGAGCTCTTAACCCTCCTCTGTCTAACATCTCCTACCAAAGGGCGTCTTAAGATGCTTTTTGGACACTTACTGAGCAGACTGATGAGGTGCAAGGATACTGCAAGGCTCTAGGCCATAAGGATGCAAAAGCTGTTGGAGCAAGGGGTTTAGAGTTTTTTCCAGGTCTGCAAAACAAGCCGGCAGCAGAGCCAGGAGTTGACACTCCCTCTTCTCTGAGACAATCACTAGAGTAATCTTCCCTCCAGTCAATGTAGCCAGTGGAAGGACAGGTGAGAAGGACTGAGTGGGGAAAGCTCTACATGCAGAAAAAAAATGAGCATATCCATTTTATTCTACATTTTGTGTGTGCAAAATGGGAAAGAGGTGGTGCAATTTGCCTAGAGGGTGGTTTCCACAACTGGAAGTATTTAATTAAGTGAATTCTTCTCCTAGTAGTACTTTAAAAGGTTATATCCTCAATTAACAGTGCATTAGACCTAGCCCGGGCCCCATTTTGATATGCTCAGTGGACTGTGAGGAATTTACTGTCAGCTTAAGAGAGACAAAAAGGTAGAAGTCAAATTGGTGGCAAAATGCAGTTCCTGGCTCCTTGTCAAAGCACTCCCATGCCTCATTACCTTGGTTTAAAGCCAATAGACGAGCTTAACAGAGCTGTTTATTACTCCCTCCTCTTCCATCTATACCAAAAAGGAGGTTTCAGCTACAAATCCTCTCTTTGCTAAGTTGTGCTTCTCTCTTCCTTCTCTGGGTAGCTACCTGTTCTCATACCGCCTTACTGCAGCGCGGCGCTGGCAGGCAGCTAAGTGCCTCCTGCCGACGGCGTCTCTCAGGCCATTTTCAAGCAATATCCTCTCTCTGCACCAGCTGCTTCTGCGGGGAGCGTTACTGTACCCTGCTGCCAGACTTGGAGCCGAATGATCCTGGGGAGGTGGGGAGAGGGTGTTAATGAGATAATAAATTGTACATTTGCTATTTTCTACTGTAGTGTAAATGTGGGGGTTTCTGGACTGCTTAGCCATTGCAACGTGGCTCTGTCACAAAGAGAGGTAGATTCCTTTTCCGCGATTGCAGCTGCCGCAGCATTGCACCACACGAATTGCCAGCCTCTTCTTCCTCTCTTTATCAGAAAGCATCTGTCCTGTTTCCCTCCAGGTCCTGTGTAGCACACACATCTCAGAGTGGTTTTCAATTCCGTCGCACCAAACGACCTACTGTAAAGACACCTCTGGACAATGGATATAAACGAGGGATGTAAGTGTCCCCGCTATGGCAGTATCCCTTACTGCTTAGGGGATGGGACCAGCTGAGTGTCTCCACAGGAAAATCATAGCTTCAGAAAAGGTGTTAACTTGTCCTGAAATTGTCTACCCACCTTAGGTACAGCAAGGATTCAATGGGGAAAAGTCTCAAAGCACAAGTGCCACAGATGGCACAGGAACAGCTGAGCCACATCCCTACTCCTATCCCCTTCAGCACTACCAGGGCAGTTCCATGCAGAGGAAGGGGGCAGAAAGTAGGAGAGACGCAAATGGCCTTTCTTTCCTGCTCATCACTTATTGAGAACCTGACTCCTACCCCTGAAAAGTTCACACTTTTCGTTGGCCTCTAGGTTTGTTTTCAGCCTCTCCTGTAAGACTATGCCAGGTGTCTGTGGCCAAAGCCTCTCAATTCTTTCTGCAGGCTCTGCTGAAGAAGTCTGTGCTCAGCCCATACCTACACCCTACTACACAGTGTTTTGCAGTGATTCATTTCCTACTGTGCTGAGAGCATTGCCTGATGTAGTGCCAGATAGAGTCTCAGCAGTTCATCGTGGTCTCTTTTTGGCCTGTATCATCCTGTCTTAGCACATCAGTCGTTTGCAGCAGGAGCCTTCCTTGCAAATGCCAACCACCTCCATCAGCAAACCACAAAATCTGAAAAAAATGATGATAACAGAAGTAGTCATCTCAGGTCAGCACATGTCTGAAAAAGCCAGAAGTAGGGGTGAACTACACACATGATTTTTGTATTCGGGTACCCTAAACTTTAGCAAAGGTCCTACTATTCCTACAGTCTTACTTTTCCTAAACAGTCCTATTCCACCTTCATAGAAATGCAAACAGAGCTCCCACAGAACCAGTCTGTGAACTTTAACTAGTTAATTAGTCAGCATGCTTGGGGGGAACACAGATTAACACCTGGCTTCATCCCTGCTGACAAGCTGTCTTCAAAAACCTGTTTAGGAGGCAGGGGAGCCCTTCAGCTGAGAGGAGCTTTTAATGAGATCTCTGCATGCTAACCTGGAGTGCAGCAGTGATGACTTTGCTCAGGGAGCCTGTGTATAAATGGGAATGTGCAGGGTGGGGTGAGGCAAGGGGCTCCAGCACCCTGGTCCAGCATTGCCTGGCAGAGTGAGCAGGACACAGAGGTTGCTCACCTCTTCCCTTTGGTTTGAATAGGAATTTGTTGCAGCTGTAAGCGCCACTCCAGTTCTTCTGAAGCATTGTGAAAGAATGTGATGATGTAGCTTTATTATTTTTAGCCTATTTTCCTAAGTGAATTGTGCTTACACAATGACATCTCTGCAGCCCTACCCTCCCTGCCCCTCACACACAAACCCTCATAGCTTTTGTATCCATATATTAATTTTAAACAAATTTGAGAGGGAGAACAGGACTCCAAGCTATGAAGGGTAGCTCACATTGCTGGCATGTGGGTAGACATTGCACACACACACACAACCCTGCTTGCAAGCCTGCTGCTGGCAGGTAGGCAGCTATAACTCAGCCCTGGTATAACTCAGCCAAAGGAAGTTCCCAGCCAGCCTGCCAGCATGGCTGTCACCTCCTGCCTGCCCTTGCTGGGACTTGCTCTTGCAGGTGTGAAGGAGATGGGCATGGAAAAAAATGAGAAGGGTCAAGGATGGGACACAGGGAAATTGTGGGAAAGGCTGAAGGCTTCAAGGATGCAAATCTGTGGCAGGCAGGACTTCAGCAGTGCTAGCACTGAGAAGCCTCCTGCTCTGAGTGAGAGCAATTGGCGTCTTCAGCACAGCTCTAAAGCAGTTTGTCTAGAGTAATTCTCAGTAAGTTCTGAGTGGGACTTAAACTCTGCTTGATTGGGTTAAGGAAGTGGTGTCAGAACCTGCTCTGGCCTGTGCGTTGATTCTGTTTCTTAGACAGGACAAAGGACAACCTGATCTGAGGCAAATACAAGGGGAAAAGGAGTGTGGGGGTCATTCCTATTTCTATGGGGAAAAAAAAGAGCCTGAAAGGTAAATGAAAATCCAAAAGTTTGGAATCCTAGGCTTCACCCTTCCAGGTGAAGACAGTTCTACCTTTATGTGCAAAGACTACCAAAGCTGTGAGACACTCGTTAAAACACACACAAAGCCTCGACGAGGTGAGAAATAATTTGCACAGTGATTGCAAAAGGTGTTGAGCAAGTGTTTGTGTCAGCTGCTGCTTTGCTGGATAGGGCATCCCCAGCCCTCCATAATACCAGGCCAGTTTGGCAAAGCAAAGATGCTGCCGTATGTGAGGGACCTCCCAGGGATGTCAACAGCCTGTCTCCGATTCCTGAGGCTTCAGGAGCCAAGGTGAACGGGTGGTGGGACTCTGTCTGTAAATGCAGGGTACCCGAGTATCTGTGTCACCATTCATCATGGGCATCTGATCTTAAACATCTGCCTGAAGAGTGATGGTTGTTTGATGTAAGATTTGTAGTGTACAAAGGATGAGGAGACAAGTTCAAAGGGCTCGTGGTGGGTTAATGAGATAGATCATTCAGTATGCAGACACATGGTATACAACATTGATTTATTGACCCAGTCTACCATTAAATGTCATTATTTTCTCAAGAATGAACCAAACTAGGTATTTATTCTGATGGAAAACCAGAATACAGCACATAAGGGTCTTTGTCAACATGACCACCACTATTCTGGGTAGCTAATGGCAGAATTACACCTTGTCTTTTCTCCTGCTATCAGTGCTGTGTTGACTGTCCGAACAGCCCCAGGCAGCCCCTGCTCTTTCACCATGGGCTCCTCTTTCAAACACTGCAGCTACAGCAGTTTGGTCTTTCTTTCCTGTCCTAGCACTGTTCTTCAACATTTTCCCCAGCAGAATGGACCTGCTGGAGAACTGGGCTCTCTGAAGAGGGTGATTCTTTGATGGTGCTGGATACAAGCTGATATTTTAAGGCAGAACCATAGCTAACACAAAGTCTGTTTGGTGGCATTAAAGCCAGTCTGAGTATAAGCTCTTCGTCTATTTTATAATTTAGACCTTTTTTTCTTTTTTTTTTTTTTTTTTTTTCCCCCAACTTACCATGGTCAATAGCAAATCTTTCAACAATTAGGACATTATTTTGCTCCATCAAGCATAAAACTTAAAGGATACTCAATTCCATTTGAAACATAGTGCAAGAGAATGAGATTCTTACCTTGAAGCTGGAGTGCTCCTGACTGGCAGGAGACTTTAGCTGCTCCTGGGCTCTGCCTGCATGTGCCCTGGAAGAAAACATTGGGATCAAGCTCTTTTCTGAGTAATCTCTCATTTTGAAAGTCTCAATATTAGCCTGCATCACCTGAAGGCTCTGATTTCTGTTGTCATAGTTGCTGACAGCTTTCAGCTTCTGTTGTTCTTGGCTGCTTCTCAGAAAGGTAGCATGAGTGGAATACTTTTGGGGGGTTGGTTTGGTTGGGTTTTAATATTTAGCTACACCAGCTTTGTCTAACTGTGCTTCCATGGCAGTATTCCAGTTGACTTTTATACCCACGAGAGCTCATAATCAAAGAGAAAGGTGAAATGATCAAAATATCAGCTTAGCTATTATTTTTTAACTAAGGCATGCACTTCTATGAGAAGTGTACTTCAAAACAGCCAACTTGCTCTGACATTGCAATTTCTGAGTAGAAAGAGTAGAGAGTCAGATCCAACCTTATTAGAAATCTGTAGAAGATGATGCCTCGGTGACATAATACAGAAGCGCCATTTCTCAGTAGCTAAGTGGAGTTCAAAGGCAGCTCTTTCTGCATTCAAAATGCCAAAATCTGATACAAAAATATTTAGACTGCTCATCAAAATAAAATAAATCCTCTTTCCCCACCACGACTACATGATACAATAATTCTTTTATATTTAGCCCACTGAGATGGTAAACTGCCTGTCGCTGGATAATGCCATTCCATGGAAGTCAAAATAGAAGCCAGTAAAATCAAAACAGTCAGGTCATCGATGACTCAGGCAGCAAAAATCAAGGAATTAACTGAAAGCACAACAGATTTTAAAGCCATAAACCACTACAAAGTTCTGTTTCTACCCATTGTAGAGGATGATAAAGGGTAATAATGGATGCATGTGCCTCCTGCTATCATTCCTTTGCAAACGGGGAAATTCCCAAAGCAGCCCTGGAAACGATGACCTATATAAATGGGACCTGCAGGAGTCTCTTCAGGCAGCAAGTGAAACAGTGGAAGGTGAGGGGAGCTGTGGAGAAGCAGGCACTTGGCCAAAGCTTGATCCTGCTGTATCCTATCCATGTTGGCTGGACCTTAATTGGGCACCTGTGCCAGCTGAGTTGTTTCCAGGCATGAGCAAAAGGCAAGCTGTGACTGCTGGCACTGTAGCATTTCTGAACTCTGTACCTAAAATCTCAGCTTTTTAATGTGCAGGGAAAATACAATAGAAAAACCATGTTCCTCTTGCCCTGTTGCCATGCTCTGCTGAGGCAGCATGGCCAGATCCAGAGACATCACTTCACGTCAGGGAAACATCATCTCTGAGAGCCCCTGCAGCAATTCCTCTGAAGCAGAGTTCAGCTTCCCCAGAGTGAGGAAAAGGGACATACTTGTTACTGATGGGGATAGCTGCACTGGAATGCTGTGTACTCCAATGGCGTTTGAATGGAAAGTGAGAAAACCTCCTATGGCCCTTCTCCTCCTTAGTCCCATGTAACAAGGTTGTCTCCCTGTCCTCTTGCAATTCTAATCCCATCAGTAAAGGAGCTGTAGGCTCTTCACCTAGCGGCATAAGGAAGTACATTAGCAGAACAGATGGATAGCTGGCAGTAGAGGCTGAAACAGCCTAAACCCCAGAGTGCTCTGAAATATGCCCTTGGGCTTTCTCCAAAGCCCGTTTGTTTTTATAAGAGGATTTAAACATTCAGAAGTTCACAGGAAGCTTGTCTGCTTCAAGAAGGTGTCATCTTCCCTGGCACAGAAGCCCCAACTGCCATTTGGATTTGCCATTTGTGAGCTAGCATCTCTGGTCATTACTCCAAGGCTATTACTCCGAGGCTAAGACTGTCAAGTTGAGCCACACAGAGAGCAGCACCACCAGTGCAGTGGGCTGCACCTGATGCACTTGGAGTGGTCCTGGGGAGGACTGGTGGGAAACCCCACAGAGAGCAACCATTCTTGGGACAGGATCTTTTCAGACCTCAAAGTGATATTAAAAAATATTTCTCTCTTTACTCAGCTGTTTTGGCAGCCATGCCCACTCTCTTTGTCAGGAGGAGAGGGATGTCTGCATTGACAGGTGGCACAGGGCTACGCACAGACCAGCCCGGGAAGCTGAATCCTGTTGTCCTACACATCCAACAATCTCTTTGCTCAACATTTTCCTATAGCATGTGCTGATCTTCTTGCACCTTTTAAGGCACAGGAATTGTCCTTACCAATCTGTTTGCTCACTGTGTAGTTGTTTCACATCACTGGCAAAACCACACTGCTTTTGGGCTGTGCAGAAGGTACCTTACACAGAGGTATATGAGGCATCCTTCCACTGCCTGCAGGGGCAAGATGTGCTTCCTCAGCAGAGCCAGCTTTCTGCATGCTACACAGCAGGCTGATGCCTTCTGCTAGAAGAAGGTCCAGCTTACCAGTGACCACTTCTGCTGTCCTGAGTAGGAACAGAGAACTGCCCTACTGACTCAGGTAAAGCTCAGAGACTACAGATCATCTCCCAAGGAGATGGCTACAAACTATCATGAAAATAAATTCAAGCAAGTAGCAAAGACAGGCTGTTAGCAAAATGAGTGTTACTCAATTGCATATGAGAACAGAGTAAGGATAAGCACTACCCCAGCTCCTGAGGCTGTCTGTACAACCAGGGAGGAAACCAGCTTCTCCTTGCCATCTTATGTGCTATGGAGGACTGGTACCCTGGGGCATGGTTCCATCTTTCAGATTCCCACTACTTAGGCAATCAACTCTATGGCTATGCTGGTGTGAAGAACCAGAAGCGAAAGGTTGTTTTGCCTATGGGGTTGGAGACTGCCCTTCCACGCTGAGCTGCACAGGCTAGGAAGAGGATTTTTGTTACAGGCAGTGCCAGTATCCTGTATCAATGCAGTGGAACCAGCATTTGTCACCGTAGAGGAAGCAAAAAGCACCACTAATGTAGGCTACTCATGCATATGTACTGGCAACATTGAGAACAGGAAACAAACATTGCACATGGAACAGCATCTTCCACCCAAAGGTTCCCAAAATGTTTGCAAGTCATGCGTTGCCTTCCTGAATTCCTCTGCAGGAACAGCAAACGATAGCATCATTCTTTAAGTTACTAAAATAAGCCACACTCACTGAGGCACATCCCATTTGGAGCTGATGATACATAATTCCATGCAACCATCCAGTTCCTTTGTCACCATTTGACCAGATGGTTGCTCAAACTTTTTTTATCTGTTATTTCAAAAGTGTTTCTCTTTGCAATGTTAACTTGAGCTAGAGCACAGGTGTTGCCCTACTTTAGCTGCCATCTGCACACAAAACCCTTCTGTAGCTTGGATCTTTTGACTCGTGTGGTCAAGTGGGCATAGTACATAGCTTTGTAGAATGGCTGTAGGCTACTGCCGTAGGCCACCCACGGTCCTCTATGACCTTCCCAGAATTCCCGGTCAAGTTTCCAGAAAGGATAAGCAAGATTTCCTACAGTGCTATGAGAAGTGTTTATTGTATATTTCAGCCTAAGACGTGGCTGCAATTTGTGCTAGCTCTGGTTTTGCACAAAAGTAAGCTCAAGGCTGATATGGAGCACGCAGTGCTTCTGCTATTACAGGTGCCAGGCTCACTCAAGGCCAAGTGATATGACCATAAGTAACTCCAGTTGCCTCTGCAGGGAGGACTTTGCAAAAGTATAGCAGCCAAAACCAGCAACGTCGTCATGAAAGGTCTATGTTATGTAACTGGTTTAACAAAATGAAACAAAACAAACCCAAAACTAAACCAAATCAACCAACCAACAAAAAAAACCCCAAACCGAACAAAAAACAAAACAAAGCAAACAAAAAACCAAACATCAAACAAACAAAACAAAAAAAAGTGAGGAAATGAAGGAAAGTAATTTTTTAAAAAATTACAGAGAGGATTCCTTGAAACCATAGCTCTATAAAGCACTTTATTTATTTAACCCGAGCTTACAAAGCCACTAAATAAAATGAGGAGCTTGGTCATGGGATTTTAAGGAGTCTAGAGCACTTTCCCCTCTGCCAAGTGTTTGGATGAAGTACTGAAATAACATACCCAGAAAACAATGAGAAACTGTGTTTTACTTAGGGAGGAGGGAGTCAGAGCAGTTAATCTGCCAGAGGCAATCCTCTTCATCACAATGAGTAAATGTTTACTGTTCCTGAGTGGGGTACAGGTGATGTGTACTTTACAGCAGACAAAGATGAATTATCTGGAGTAGATAACAGACACTGTAGCTTATTAGGGATGTGAGGGGTCTGTTCTTTTCATCTGCACCTGATTCTCTGCTTGGCTGTGAATAAACTGCCCAGCAAGTCAGTGTCATGCCACCTAGTCCAAAGACAGATTGACTACTTCTACCTCTTACCAAGGCAGTACTGCGTAACATTGGATTTGGTGTTGTCAGGAAGAAAAAGGTATGACTCAGGGTTTGTTTTTTTCCCCCTTTCTTTGTTTTGATTTGTTTCTGAACTAGGTGGCCATGTTCCAATCTGCTTGTAATGAACATGCTGATAGCAAGCTAAAAATAACTGGGGGGGGAGTATAACAACAAAAGATACAGATACGTCACAGTAAAACCTTGCTAAACATGCATTTATTTATTGTCTAGGAAAGGACAGGGAGCAATGAAAACCTGAATGCAGCCCACATCTTTGAGAGCAGTGCATGTTTATGAGACAGAGGATGTACTGATGCTTCTTTCTGATTTTGATCCAGAAGATTGTGTTTTTCATTAAATCTGCCACAAAATGTCACCTGGTAACAATACCCTGCAGAATTGGCGCTTTTTTTGTGCAAGATCTGCAGCGTCAGTAAAGGTTTGTTATGACTTGAAATGTACAACTTGCATCAGGAATTAACTGAAATCGTCTTGCTTTTACCTAGAAAGTTTAGTCTTTTAGAAATATTACCAACAAAAGATAGTCTCAGAAGCTTTCAGATGGTTTGGATGCCAAAGTTATGTTGGTCAGTAAAGTTCAGGCTTCTAAATTACACAAAGTGTTTTCTAAAGGCTTTAAGGATGACATCTGGAAAAGACTCTCTATGCCATTTAAGATCTGATTTCTATCTCAGGACTGGATCGTGTGAGAGAAGTCACAAGGGGATGAAGGGAGGTTCCTATCAGCTACAGATAGGCTGACTTTAAATAAGTGTTGGAGGAAGTGGCTGAATCCATGCTTATAATGATGGTTTCTTTTGTTCAGGTATGTATGTGTTTGATGGTTTTCCTTACAGCTGCAGAGATCTGATGTGGTGAGCTCCTCGGCTTGATTTCTTTTTTCCAAGTTTGTTTGCAAGTGAACAAGAGTGAAGGTGAAACACAATGGCTCAGACACTAAACACCACAGTGCTTCTTGGTTTAAGACTCTGATAATTAAGGTACTAAAGATTTCCAGGGCTGGCAATACCATGTCTACAGGGAGCTAATTACTCATACAACTGGTGAAATACCATGACAACAACAACGAATGACATTTTACAGACAAGTGATGGTGACAATCTCCTGCCCTGCAGCATGGATTTGGAAGTACCAGCCTGTAACCTCCCAGGTCAGTGGGATGTCTCAGGTGAGTGAAATCAACTTAGAAGCCACATTTCTGCTGTTAAGATAATTAGAAAGGATGCACTAAACTCTAATAAATATACAGACCAGAGATGTGTCAGTCAGTGAGGATACACTGCAGCTGTAGAGTCCGCATGGTTGGGCTTCAAGAGCAAAGCAGTGGGCCCAGAGGCTTGCTGATTAACTCCTTCTTGTTCTTCATTTTGCTCCTTCATAGAGATTGTGGGTTTGGTCTACAAGTCTCTCCAAGGGCATCTGCATTTTTTTTTCACCAATACCCCCAATATTTCCCTTTCTGTGCAGCAAAATCAGCAGAGAGGCTTTAATTTGTTTGTTGGAAGCGTGTTTTCGTGGTGAGAATGGCATGCCTTCCTTTGAGACCTTTCAAACCAGTTCCACCTTGCATAATTGCAACTGGATCCAGTTTTACTCATAACTTAGTATCACTTACATCTTTCCCTAACTATAGAAGCTTTGATTTTTAATTCATGTAATTTTCCCATTGAGAACAGAGACTAAAGCATCTACTAAAATCAATTAATGCAGTTATTTGTTGGAAAATAATTCAAAACAAATTTCTGTATAGTGGAAGCTTAAAAACCTTTAAGGGAACAAGCAATCACAGAATCAGAGAATCACAGAACTTTAGAGGTTGGAAGGGACCTCCAGAGGTCATCCTCCCTGCCAGGCAGGATCCTCCAGGGTAGTTCACACAGGAATGCATCCAGGAGGGTTTGGAAAGTCTCCAGAGAAGGAAACTCCACAACTTCTCTGGGCAGCCTGCTCCAGGGCTCCAGCACCCTCACTGTAGTTTCTCCTCATGTTGAGGTGAAACCTTCTCTGTTCCAGTTTGTATCCATTGCTCCTTGGCTTATTGCTGCTGACCAGTGAAAACAGCTTGGCCCCTGCCACTTGACCCCCCACCCCTCAGGTATTTGTACACATTGCTCAGATCCCCTCTCAGCCTTCTCTTCTCCAGACTAACCAGCCCCAGGGCTCTGAGTCTCTCCGCAGGGGAGATGCTCAAGTCCCACACTCATCCTCGTGGCTCTCTGCTGGACTCTCTCCAGCAGGTCCCTGTCTCTCTTGAACTGGGGAGCCCAAAACTGGACACAGTATTGCAGGTGTGGTCTCAGCAGGGCAGAGTAGAGGGGGAGAAGAACCTCCCTAGCCCTGCTGGCCTGATGCATCCCAGGATGCCATTGGCTCTCCTGGCCACAAGGGCACATTGCTGGCCCAGGCAGAACCTGCTGCCCACCAGCACTCCACGGAACTGCTTTCCAGCAGGGCAGCCCCAATCTGTACTGGTGTCTGTTGTTATCCCTCCCCAGAGGAATAACACTTGTCCTTATTGAACTTCGTAAGGTTTGCCTTCACTCAGCTCTCCAGCCTGCAGTAAAACATCCAATCTTCATTGGCATGACACCTGTCAAAAGGACAGGCTGAGAGAGTTGGGGTTCTGCAGCCTGGAGAAGAGAAGGCTTCCAGGAGACCTTAGAGTAGCCTTCCAGTATCTGAAGGGGGCTTACAGGAAGGCTGAGGAGGGACTATTTACAAGGTCTTGCAAGACAGGACAAGGGGCAATGGGTTTGAACTTGCAGAGGGGAGATTGAAAGTGGATGTTAGGAGGAAGTTGTTTGCAGTGAGGGTGGTGAGGCACTGGAACAGGTTGCCCAGGGAGGTTGTGGCTGCTCCCTTCCTGGAGGTGTTCAAGGTCAGGTTGGAGGAGGCCTTGAGTGACCTGTGCTAGTGGGAGGTGTCCCTGCCTGTGGCAGGGATTTGGAACTGGATGATCTTTGAGGTCCCTTCCAACCTTACCATTCTATGATTCTATGATTCTAAAATTCAGGTAGCCTTGGTTATGGAAATTATTAACTTGTTATTAAATTGCCTTATTTCTGTTCCAGAGGACAGAAATCACCATTACATTTATCCCATTCTCAGTGGGAGGGCCACTGGCTGGTTAGTATGGGGAGCCTGTGGTACACAATACATACATATGTGGGGACTGATTTTAGTTTGTTTGTTTGTTTTATCCAGGGAAACACAGGACTTGAGAAATGCCCCCAGGTGGGGTAGATCAGTGATCCACCAGCCCACTGCCCAGTCTCTGGCAATGGCAGGAGAAGAAGGTGGCCTCATTCTGTAGTTCCCTCCCCTTTCAACTTTCCCAGTAGTCACAGTTGTTATATTTGGGGTTCTAGAAGGTATGTGCCTGCATATACCTTTAGATATCCTTGGAGTTGGGAGGGAGTATCAGTCTCCTGGAGGGTAGGAAGGTGCTGCAGAGGGACCTGGACAGGCTGGGTTAATGGGCTGAGATCAGTGGTATGAGATTCAACAATGGCAAGTGCAGGTCCTACACTTTGGCCGCAACAGCCCCATGCAGTGCCACAGATGGGGGATGAGTGGCTGGAGAGCAGCCTGGCAGAGAGGGACCTGAGGATGCTGGTTGACAATCGGCTGGGCATGAGCCAGCAGTGTGCCCAGCTGGCACAGAAGGCCAGTGGCATCCTGGCCTGCATCAGCAGTAGCGTGGCCAGCAGCACTAGGGATGTAATTCTGCCCCTCTACTGGCACTGATGAGGCCTCACCTTGAGCACTGTGAGCAGCTCTGGGCCCCTCACTGCAAGAAGGATACTCAGGTGCTGGAGCAGGTCCAGAGGAGAGCGATGAGACTGGGGAGAGGGCTGGAGGGGAAGTGGTATGAGGAAAGGCTGAGGGAGCTGGGAGTGTTCAGCCTGGAGAAGAGGAGACTTAGAAGGGACTTTATCACTCTCTACAACTACCTAAAAGGATGCCGTAGTCAGGTGGGGGTCAGGCTCTGCTCCCAGGCAGCTTGTGACAGGACAAGAGGGCATGGTCTGAAGCTGCACCAGAGGAGGTTTAGGTTGGAGGTTAGGAAGCATTTCCTCATGGAAAGGATGATTAGGCACTGGGATGGACTGCCCAGGGAGGGAGTCACCATTCCTAGGGGCCTTTAAGAAAAGATTGGCTGTGGCTCTTGGTGGCATGGTGTAGCTGATGTCGTGGTGTTAGATCACAGAGGTCTTTTCCAGCCTCAATGATTTTGTGATTCTCTATATGTCAACCTGTGCGCATGAACTGGTCTTGTGTTTTTCTGAACCTGCTGATGTTATCTGACTCTACACCCTCCTGTGGCAAGAGGGTCCAGAAGTTCATCACCCTATGGGTACAGATGGACTTCTAAAAATCTGGTTTAAATGCACCTCCTACTAGGTTCATTGAGTGCTCTTGCCCTCAACATCTTGTATTGTGGTATTCCATGAACATCTCTATATTCCTGTTTTACCTGCTATCTCCATAGTTTTATAAGGCTGGGGCATATTCAGCCTTGATCTGCTCTCCAAACCAGGGAGTACTGGCCTTCCTCATCACTTGTCATAAGGCAGCTTCTCCATCCTCTCCGCTTTTTCAGCTGTCCTTCTCTAACTCTACTACATCCTTCCTGAGACGTGGAGATCTGATCTGCACCCAGCTGCTATGGGGGCACCAGGAAACTCTGCAGCAGCAAGATGCTGCCCTTGGCCTTGAGCTCAGTCCTCTTCTTGAGACAGAAGTGTCCTGGCAGTGTAGGGTGGGTGTCTGTATTGCTATGTGTACATCTGGACTAACAGCACAAAACAGCAGCCGTTTGCCTATCCCAACAGCACAAAGTTCCGTGACAAATCCATCAGGACCTATATGGATGCTCTTGAGGACTGAATTAGCCATTTATTTTGGTGGCTGCTGTTTTTTTCCAAATGGGATAAAGGGGGAAAAACAGCCCCAAAACCTGGAACCCTGCCTGGAGCTGTTTCACAAAGCCTCACTTTTTGTTTTTTACCATTGTGGAAAATCAAACTCACCGGGAATGGCCACATTAAAATTGTTAGGCACACTGAAACTCGGAATTTTTAAAGTTTCTGAGACCTGAATTTCAGCCACCTTCCTGTAGCTGTCCTTCATTTTTCTTGCCCCTCTGGGCAGTGTAAGTGATCAGGAGACAGAAAGAAGCCATGGTGACTGGGGCCCTAACTGTGGGCTCCAGTTTGTGGACACGAGATGGGAATCTGCTTCGAATTAATACCAACTTATTTTTTCCTGTTACGATGATCCTCGAAAAAGGTAGCAGCCAGAAGCAGAACTCGTGGCAGTCCTGCACCACTGGAAAACTGGCTTGTGAGCATCAGAAAAGGGAGGATGCTTCAAAACTGTGAGACAGAAAGCTATTGGAGAAACCACACAGTTTTCCTGGCCCTCTCCAATGTATTTTTTTCCATCAAAAGAGGGAGGCTTTGGCTTAGCAGCAGTAACTTGAGGTTCTGTGTGCCCTGCAAAGATCTCTCTTCAGCAGGCTTCCTATGAAAAACACGTGAGGAGGAGCTGAGCTGTTCCACACAGGCACACAGAGGGGAGGGTTGACAGGACAGAAATGTGCCCAACTGCTACAAGAAATACCCAGGTCAGAGGCACAGACAGTGCCAATTCCACACAGAATTTCAACCGTGCCGCCAAGTAACTTCAGCAGCTGCGCGGCGGAACCCGCAGGAACCCCTTCCCCTAGTCTCTCCACAGTGCCGGCCCCTCCTCTGTCCTTGGGCAGAGGCAAGCTCCCCGGGCTGCCCAGCCCGGCCCAGCTGGCACAGCAGGGTGACGGTGCCAGGTGCCTTGTGCGTTTGCAGCCGCGCAGCGGAGGATGTTTGGCTGAGCTGTTTAGGAGGGTGCCGATGTTTGCAGCTCAGCTGTCTCTGGCGGTGGCGATGAGCGGAGCTGGCTCGGCCTGCGAAGGCAACGTGAAGGCAAGCGCAGTGCCTGCGCATCCCTCCTCCACACTGCTCACAAGAACAGAGTGGGAGCGAGTGACAGCAGAAGCCTCTTGCCGCATAGGCCTGTGGTCTGTCAGGCTGGAGGGCTGTTAGCGTTTTGCGCCCATGTGCCCCCTTGCAGAGGACACAGCCAGGAGAAGGGCTACCTGCAGGGGTCAGAATCATTGCCTTCTGCAGTTAATCCTTGCGGAACCTTGCTTTGCCCTACCTGAGCCTTTTTTTACCTGCTCCATCTGCTCAGCCCTGTCTCCGTCTTCTGGGAACGCTTTATTCTCCAGGCAAGGCTGCCTCTGAGGCCATGGTTTCAAGGTTATCCGCTGCTTCATGCATCATATGTCAGATGCCCTGACGGAATTGTTCTTCCCTGATGCTGACAGCTCCAGCTAAATAAATATTTAATAGTTTATGGCAGCGGGAACTCTTAAAAAGTGCTTGCCCTTGCTAATGTCCCCCAGAGAAAATGAAAAACATCCTGCTCCAAGGAAACTGGCAAATGCTGCAAGCCCCAGGCTAGCAGCTCTGGGCTTGCATGCCAGTGCCTGGGTGCGGTGCATGTAAGCATGCATGCTCTGCTTTTTGCCTAGCTATAGGGCAAAACCTCCTGATATTGATTCAGACTAGTTCTTACAGTGCAGGTTTTACATCCCAGGTGTGTATAATGCCTTGGACTTGATTACTTACAGGTGTGGAATTTGCAAGGAGGAAGTTTTTCACAGAGAGAGTGATTGGCATTGGAATGGGCTGCCCAGGGAGGTGGTGGAGTCACTGTCCCTGGAGGTATTCAAGAAAAGCCTGGATGGGGCACTTAGTGCCATGGTCTGGTTGATTGGCTAGGGCTAGGTGAGAGGTAGGGCTGTATAAGCTTGGAGGTCTCTTCCAGCCTGGTTGATTCTGTGATTCTAAGTGCTCAAATGGCCTTTCAGGTGGATAGGAGTAAGTGAGTTCCTACTGGATTGGGCAACCTGCTAGAGACCAGTGAACATGATACAACATACACTAGTCATTCACAATGAGCAAGAACACCAGAAGGAAACCCTCCTGGCTTTCGAATGCAACCCTTCATGCTACTCAAAGAAAATAGAATTGCTTGGAGTTTTTGATAGGAATTGTTTGGGAGTTTTAATTTTGCAGTTACATGTGTCTCAAAGCTGCTCCAGTTTCACTTTCCTAATAGGTCCCCACTGCTCATAAATGATTTGATATAGTTATTAAGGCAAGGGTAGCTTTTGTTGAGCTCTTTGCTGGCCAGGAAGGATCAGCACAAGCTGTTTAACCTCTGTGTTCAATGACTGTACTGTGTTTCCATACACAGACCTGTCTCTCGATGCTTTTTCACCTCTTTGATGGTTGGCTGATCAAAGACATTCCCATGTTTCCCTTAGACATTTATAAACACATCTGACTACACATTAGACCAATTCAGTCTCTCTCATCCTCTCCTCCTGTCTTCTTTCTACAATTGCCCGTAGTGAAGATGTAAGCTTGCAATAACACTTTACAAGATGCACGTGAACCTTGCACTGTGCATGGGGACGGGAGGACCAGGGTCAGCAGCTTTGAAGCTTGCAGACAGATAAAGGAAGATGGTCGCATGAAAAAATAATAAAATCATGTGAAAGACTATATATCGCAGGAAAAATCAGCTGCGGCTGAGACTGGGAGCAGGAACCAACTTGTCCCGGAGCCCCCAGCAGCCCATCTTGAACAGGGATGAAGCTGGATGGCCCTGAGACCAGCAAGGCTGTAAAAACCATGGACTTCTGGCTCTGCCCTTACACAGTGAGCATGCAAACATGTAACTGCACTCCAGCGCCTGTGGCCAGCGCTAGAGCCAGCAGTGTGCAGGTGTTGTCTGCGTGGGCAGTCTCAGTCACTCACAAATTCTACTATGCCTTTATCTTGAATCCCTATTCAGAGCATGTCAGATTTGAGCTCTGTCCTACTGAGTATGGGCTCCTGCTTCATTACATTCACTGTGTCATAATACAGAATAAAGGAGCCAAGTACTGAGCTGGTGTATTCTTGTTAATGCCAATCCAAGAGTCAGAGAACTCCAACCTGTTCATCAGTGTCCCTTTGCTCAGTCTTACATAAGGATGGAATCATTTTGGATGGAAGGAGACCTTGAAGCTCATCAAGGCGAACTGATAACCCAGTGCTGACAGTCACCACTAAACCATCTCACTCAGCACCAAAGGTACCTGTCTTTTCAATACCTCCAGAGATGGTGACGCCACCAGTTCTCTGGGCAGCCTGTTCCGGTGCTTGACAACCCTCTTAGTGAAGAAGCTTTTTCCTAATAGACAACCTAATCCTCCCCTGGTGTAACTTGGGGCCGTTTCCTCTCATCCTATCACTTGTTACCTGGGAAAAGAGACCACCACCCACCTCACTACAGCCTCCTTTCAGGTAGTTGTATAGAGCTGTGACGTCTCCCCTCACCCTCCTTTTCTCCAGGCTAAACGACTGCAGTTCCCTCAGCCCCTTCTCATCCGACTTGTGCAGTAGACCCTTTGCCAGCTTCGTTGCCCTTCTCTGGGCACGCTCCAGCACCAGATTGTCCATCCTGTAGTGAGGAGCCCCAAAACTGAACACAGTATTCAAGGCACAGCCTCACCAGTGCCAAACATGGGAGGACAATCATTTACCTACTGCTGCTGGCCACAGCATTTCTGGTACAGGCCAGGATGCTGTTGGCCTTTTTGGTCACCTGGGCACACTGCTGGTGCTTACTGCTGTAAATGATCAGAAATCATAGATTCTATGATTCTATGATCCTATGATTAGAAACTCCTAATTGGCTTCTGAAAGCTTCCCAGGGCTCTGCTGGACTTTGCAGTCCATCTTTATCCAGCTTGTTACTTTTCACAGCCTTGTTTTACCCTTCCCTATTTTTACCAACTGTTTCCACTTTATTTACTCTTCGACCAAGTGAATCAGCTGTTTTCAAAACCTTCCTCACTTGGACAGACCCCCGATAACAAAGAGACATGTCTAACTCATGCTCATAACCACGAAAAAAGAAAAGCAGGGAGTTTGCTCGCCGAGGGTGTCACGTGCTGGAGCATTTGTGTGCTGCCTGTGGTTTTGAAAGGTGCAATAAACACAATCAGCAAAGAGCAAGCAAATAGAAGGAATGGTGTAGTTTTTTGTAGACTTAGTCAAAAATAGTCTGCAGAATTAATTACTTCAAACGGTTAGGCAAGCTGACACAATTTAACATCTGTGCATTTAATACTTCTCGCCTGCATTTCAGCAGAGATAGCAGTGATTGGCCAGGGTTACCATGGCCATGTGCATGTCAACTAAATGCAGAACGGTCGTTAGCTCTAGATATTTGCTGAGAATAGGCTTTCTGAGCCATAGCAAATGATGCTGACACAAATGCAGTGTGCATGAGAGATATTAATTCGAAGGGCAGGATGTCATGCCCATGTGCACACAGCCAGGGACTTGCCAGTAGCTTTTATTTTTGCCCTTTTTTTTTTTTTTTAACTTGGCAACCCAAGTCACTGTGTTTTTGCTCCTTTTGGTAAAGAGCTTTGAGATGTCTGCTGTCTGCCCCATAAAGTGTGTTATTACAAACCAGTTCCCTTGACTGCCCTTTCACACAGGCCAACCTGGCCCTTCTCCAAAGGTGAATTTGCATTGATCACGCTGCTGACTATATGACCTTGTCATTAGGAAAACCCAAAACATAAAATATGAGTTGCTTGGACTCCTTCTGGTATTATCCATAGTTTTATTTTCTGATCTCTGAACAAGATTGCAGAGCCAGCAGGAGGTCTCTTTGAGACCTGCTGACATCACGGAATTCATGGTACTTTAATTATCCAAATGATCTAAACAAAAGAAATTAACAACTGAGTAGTCTATGATTGATTGTTAGCTGTAAACTGCAAAAATGGATTTGGCAGCTGGAATGATTACATGAAACTCTGGAGATTGCTCCTCCCAACACCCTGGCTAGGGCATGAGATTAGATGGGCTGCATGTAAATAGAGCTGGAAGCATTCACAGAAGATGATATTTTTTTCTCTGTTATTTTACTGCAATGAACTATTCAGTCACTACAGTAGGCATCTTCACTGTTCTTCAGGTCACTGTCCAGTCAGTAAACATAATGCTTCTGGGGCCATGAAAGAAAGATCAAAATACAATGATGAGGGAATCAGGACGGAGGGAGACCTGGAGGCTGCACAAAGCCAAGAGTCACAGATTAGAAATGACACTCTTGGAATTAGTAATTCCCCCTAAAATGGTGATAGGTCTGGGGCTGGAAGATTTGTTGCCTTACTCTTGGTAGCAGAATGTGAGCGACAATAGAGGAGAGCCAAGTGAGTTCATGTTCCTTGTGTCACTCTTCCCCCAGTCCTCTTCATGCAATTTTGTGTTCACTGAATTCCTGATGCATCAAGCCCAGCCAGTCTGTGCACTCAAAAAGCACAGAGGGCAGTGCTTTCTCCCTTAGTACATTAGTCTGTGGCTGTCAGTTCTGGCCTGTCCAGCAGCACACACTGAGGCAGAGGCAGCTCTGTGAGGCAAAGGCCACCCAACCGCTTGCAACTTAGCTCCATTTATATGATTTGCCTGAATGCAAAGGCTCCTTTGGCCACAGAGATTCATCAATCAGAATGGCATTTGCCAAACTGACCATATCAGGTGAAACCAGGGCTTGCTTACCCTTAATTGGGCAAGACACTAACAAGTACCTAAACATCTGTGGTACCTGTTTATCACTTTGGGAGGGGACATAGTGGCCCAAGCCTTTGTTTTCCTCCCATCCTTGCTTCCCTCATCAGCAGAGGAGTGGGGCAAGCCAGGCCATCTAATAGGCCTATTAGCCTTCCAGAGCTTGCAGTTTTCAGTAAAAAGCATTCCTCTTCCTCAAAACTCTGAAGCGTTTAAGGAAAACAGCACAGAGCTAATTATTTGAGTGTCTGTGGCGGTTTTCCTCACAGGATATACAAAGCATCCCACCAAAAATCATCGAAAACCACTGTCACGCAGCAGTTGCAACAACACCCTGTGACAGAAGTTAATCTCAGGACTTATTTGTGTATTTTTAGCATGCAAAATATGTTTGTCACAGTTTGTAGTGCTGCCAGCACATGTGACTTTTAATTCATCCCGCACACCAAGTATTTTCATTAGCCAGAATTGCTACAATGGGCTTCTTAAGAGAGTCTCAGTTTTCTGAAAATAGAAACAAAAGGATGGATGGTCCTGACTCAGAGGAGGAGATGAGGAAGAGGAATCTGAATGATTTGGTGAAGATAGAAAGTATTAGGAGCTAAGAAGACAGGGCTTACAAGAAGCCAAGATCCAGAGGCAGAGTTCCCATTGTTTAGGAGAGGCAACTGAAAAATGGGCTGGGATGACTAATGAAATTGTACAAGGTGCCCTAGATGGGAAACTGGGCATTAGCCAGGACACAGGGGTGACGCTGGCAGCAGAAGCACACATAAATTCAGAGGGAAATTTGGGCAAGGAGATGAAGAGAAGGAAAAGCACAGACAGCTTGGAAAGAAGAGAGAATGTTTTTCTGTGAGTAACCACCTCCCCTCAAGAAAGACAAGATTTCTGTGCCTTGCCATTGGTCCTTTGCAAGGGCAGGAGGTTGTCACTGCAGTGTGTTATTTCTGTGGTCTAAGTAACAGAGGCCTGTGTAGGGGACCTAAGTGCTCCAGGTGACATGTATCAGCTTGATGCTGCAGCGTGGAATTTCTACTTCTGTAAACCATATAACTGCACACTGCACTCACTCTGCCCTCATGAAAGAGTCAGGCCTTCAAATGTTGAAATGACCAGGGTTAAGAATGCCCCTGTCTCTCTCTCCCTCTCTCTCTCTCTCTCCCACTCTCCCTCTCTCTCTCTGTGTTAAAGGACCACTGTTAATTTTATGACCACATTGCACTCCATGGGACCCTTGCCTCACCCAGCACACAAGATGGATAGTGCTCACAATGAGCAGCTGCTCAGTACTGTTTCCCTTCGCTGTTCAGAGTGTGTCTACATGCCTTATTGACTGCATATTATCCGCATTGAAGGCAATTACTTTCCTCATGAGTTTTTCTGTGCTGCTTATTGCTATAGTAACTGTGCCTCACAAATACTAGCTCATCTGTTTTCTCTTTTCCCCTTGGAGATGGCAAGGCACTACCTGTGTTTCAGGAATGTGGAACTGTGTTTCACAAGGAGGTGCCTTTCATGAATGCAGAGCTGAGGAATAGCGAGCAGAAGCTGAAGAGAAGTTACTGATTTCAAATGTCCATCTTAGAGTGGGACTTAATTTTCCATAGCACTCAGTGACTTGTAGCACTTTGTGTGCTGTAGCTCCAGCTCACTTTGCCTGCAATTTCAAAGCCTCGAGTCAGGCACCCAGAAAATAATGAACATATAATGGTTGCTGAGGTCCTTTCCAACCTGGTATTCTATGAACTACTGACCACCTGCAAAAGCTTTGATTGGCTTATCTAATTTCACATACAAAATCTCTCTCACACATAGTATGTATTGGTGCAGCTTGATGCTCATCCAGCCCTTATAACCACAGGACCAGCCAGTCCCTCATCTCATTTATCACGTACCATATCCTTTAGGTGCACTGCCATGGATTACAGGGACCATGAAACATCAGCTCCTACGCTGGGACAGAGAACAGAAAAGAAACATTGCTAAATAAATGTTGCAAACATTGCAGAACAAGCCGGCTAGGCATGCATTAGCAGTCTCATTACTCTTCTTGCTTGCACATTTGTCCTTTTTCTCTTCATGATGTGTTTTAATTTGTTTTCTCTTACTCCTCTTGGGGTCAGGACTGCCATTTTTTGTATTTGCAAAGCACCCTGCATATGCTCAACATGATTCAAGCAGCCCGTGAATAACACCATTTTGGAGGAGGGCAAAGTTATAGTACGGGGACTAATTTGGTTTTTCTCCTTTTTTTAAAAGGGATTATAATGATTGCACATTTCTTATCTGCAAGAGAAGAGGCCACCTGTGAGTGCACCTTCGTGCTCCTGTGGCAGGCTTGCACACAGGTGAAGATAAGAATGGACTTTTGGGGCACTAAGGTGCAGAGGGTGTAAGCAGTGCACCACATACTTGTTTTGGAGGTTTTATCTGAGTCACTCAAAGTAACATAGGAACTCAATAAATCTTGTCATCCAATCAGTTTAACAAAGTAAAAATTATGTTTCCCTAAAACAGCAAGCAAATAAGTCACGTGAGAGAGAATAGTTTGAATTTTGCTGAGCGCCAATCTTTCTCACCTAATTAGCCTCCTTAGGGAGCCACAGTGCAGGTGGTTTTCATTATTTTCAGCTGAAGTTTAGCAAATTCTCTTCACAGTGCCTTTTCTCAGGACAAACCTCTGCTTTGCAGCTGGTGACAGTTTTGTTTCTAAATGGTTTCTCTTTTTATCCCTCAGAGATCACCGAAGTGAAAAGCACTTTCTCCTCCTCGGTCTTCCTCATGTGTTTTGCTGGAAAAGGAAAAGTGAGAGTAGGCTGAGGCACCGGTGCCTGAAACAGCACAGCCCTGAAGTCTTTTCCGCCTGGGCGTGCGGCACCAGGACAAATACATCCCTGGAGGTAAGGATCTCTTTTTTTGTACCATTAGTAAGAGCATATTCCTGGACAGATGCAAGGAAAAAACCCCTAAAGACCAAAACCCCTAAAAAGTATATTAAGCTGTTTTCAAGGGTTTATACCTTGTTTTAGCAAGTCACAGCCTCCCACTCTCAGCTGACCCCCACTCGAGGTGGGTCGGATTACTCCACGTGCAAAAATGGCTACAGAGATTTGAGAATGTGACTATGCAGAGCAGTCAGTCACAGGCTTTCTGTGAGGCTATCCTTCAGTTCATGCAACAGTCAAACTCTATGGTTGGTTTTGGTTTTGGCCTTTACACCCATTTTGTGTATCCATTCTTCCCAGGATCTGTGGGATTCGGAAATTTACAGTGAGATTTGTTGTTAGAAAGAGGTAAAGAAATTAGTGTTTTCCATTGCCTTTGCTCTGTGTTTCTGTGGCAGGAGGTTTCTTGGAGCAGGGCAGCAGCTTTGTCTGCAAGCCCTCCTCAGTATTTTACCACACTGATAATGTATGAGGTGAGACTTGTGAATGCTATCACAGGCCTAATTCTGGCCTCAGAGCAGGGCTTTGCATCTACAGCCCTTTCCTAGCTGGAAAGGTCTCATAGCCCATTGACTAATTAGGTCATTTTAATTTACAGAAACATTAGGCCCTGGTTTTTAAATCGGGCATTGAAATGCTGCCACTGAAATGTTCTTCTTGCCTCCACCTCCGAGTCTGCTTCTGCCACAGTTAGGTGTGACATAACTCAGCAGAGCTCTGACTAGCAGCCTCTGTGCAGTCACTTCAATATCTGCATACTGGTGTGTGGGAGAAGGGCGAGAGGAGACGTGTTCCTGGGATGAACAGAAGCTGAGCAGGGCTGATGTGCCCTTTTTGGTTTGTTCCCTCAGGTGGGCAGGCACAGAGCTTCCTCCTCTGCTGCAGGCATGTGGTAGCTTAGGAATTCCCCCCCCCAACACTGAAATTTGCCAGAGCAGCTCAGAGGGCTTGGGAGCAAGCTGAAGCTGTATTTGCAGCAAAGCAAAGTTTACAGGCCCGTGCACACAATATATTTACAGCTATTTACAACTGTATACAAACTAGAAGTAATATAGAAAGGAACAAAGGAAACTGCCCAGGAGGGGATCGAAGCTTCCCTCTCTCTCTCCCTCTGCTTTCCCAGACAGACAAACAAAACAAGCAGCAAAATTTAGGTTGTTTGTGTTAGCCAAGGTCAGTGGAGATACATAGAGCTGAGTGAAGAGGAAGCGAACGGATCCAGCACCACAGAGCACAGTGGGACAAATTGTTCGCATTTTGGCCTTTTATCCCTCTGAGCAAACCAGTGAATGGTACAGACTTCATAATTATTTTCTTTTCACAACCAACGATCTAATTTCTCTCATTAAAATATTCCAATTAGCCTCAAACCAGCACAGGGCAGCTGACTCCAACTTGCCCAGCTGGAGGGGCCGACGGTGCCCCAATCTGCTAGGTCATCCAGGATCACAGGGCTGGGAACCTGGATAGAGCCCAGCAGAGCTAGCCTGTGAAGAAGCCTCCCACTTACTGTGTACTGCTGTGTGTTGTATCTGTCCGATGGTGCTGTGTGGGCTGAGAGCTGGCAAGGCCAGAAAGAAATGCTGCAAGTAGCTTGCACTTCCTTGAAATCCTGACACACACTTTTATTGCAATTGAAAGAAATGGTGACTATGCCTTAGACTTACCCTTACTGCCTGCCCAGGAATGCACTTTGTAGCCTCGACCCTACAGGTAAAGATGCATCCCCACCCTAAAGAGAAGGATGCAGATCCAGCACAAATTAAGCCATTAAATACTTGTTAGCTGTTTGCACAGTATACTCATGAACTCTGTGCATAGGTAAGGAAGAGGAGATGCTCTGAGGAGCAGCCAGCAGGAGCATTTTGTTGGGTATAGCCACTTACAGGAGCTCATCCCAGCTAGGACCTGGCCTAGCAGTGTTTTGTAGCTCTCTTGTCTCCCTCAGGAAGCCAGAGAATCCCTGACAGAACTGAGAATTAAACTCTGATCACAATCCCTTAGCTTTTCTGATCTCGATCTGAGCCTTAGTTTTGTCACTCCCATTTTTGTCCCCTCCCCCTCCTCGATACAACAGGTCTCTTAGCACACACATAGGCAGTGTTCAGGAGATGTCCATATGGTATTTTCTGGGTCATCTTATGACAGTGGAGCAATAAACCTTGGGCCCCTCTTTGGCATTAGTTGTTTGCTACACAAGTCCTTTAAAGAGTGGATTGTTCATTATACAGTACTTTAAAGAGTGGACACAGTGTGGAGACTGTGCCTGTGTTCATGTGTGTATACATTGGCCAAGAAGGCCAATGGCATCCTGGCCTGCATCAGGAATAGTGTGGCCAGCAGGAGCAGGGAGGTCATTCTCTCCTGTACTCTGCACTGGTTAGGCCACACCTTGAGTACTGTGTCCAGTTCTGGGCCCCTCAATTTAAGAGGGACATTGAGGTGCTTGAGCGTGTCCAGAGAAGGGCAACGAGGCTGGTGAGAGGCCTCGAGCACAAGCCCTATGAGGAGAGGCTGAGGGAGCTGGGATTGTTTAGCCTGGTGAAGAGGAGGCTCAGGGGAGACCTTATTGCTGTCTACAACTACCTGAAGGGTGGTTGTGGCCAGCAGGAGGTTGCTTTCTTCTCTCAGGCAACCAGCACCAGAACAAGAGGACACAGTCTCAAGCTGTGCCAGGGGAAGTTTAGGCTGGAGGTGAGGAGAAAGTTCTTCACTGAGAGAGTCATTCCCCACTGGAATGGGCTGCCCAGGGAGGTGGTGGAGTCACCGTCCCTGGAGGTGTTCAAGGCACGTTTGGACATGGCACTTGGTGGCATGGTCTAGTCTCGAGGTCTGTGGTAATGGGTTGGACTTGATGATCTTTGAGGTCTCTTCCAACATTGCTTATACTGTGATACTGTGATACATTAAGACATGCTTGTATGTACTCATGTTAAACATATTAGGTTAACCAGTGACAGAGCAGTAAGATTCACTGTATTTCTCAAGATCTATTATATGTTTTACTCTATAGCAGCTAGCTTCCAGTGCAGCCAAATGAGTCATTTCCACCTACACTAGCACATGCCAAAATGATTCCTACTGTGCGTCTACCTATTAGAAACAAACAGAAGATAGCTACGTTAGTCCCAGCTTCTGTAGCCTCTGTTGCCCGAGGGACAAGTGGAGACCTGCCAGTCCTGCTGTGGTGTGTTATATGCTTTGAGGCATACTATCCACATCTTTAGATGGGAAACTGAGGCACGTGCAGTTCATTTGCCTGATGACACATAGCAGCTCTGCATACAGAGTAAAGCTGGACACTGCCTACCTGCCCACTGGACAACACTACCTTTTTTATCTCTACTTTATTTCCAGCTGGAAATGATGGAGGTTTTGGGGGGACTTTTGGGTGATGCATTTGTTTGTTAGTTGTTGTTTTTTTGTTTTAGTTTTTTGGGGGGAGGTGTGTTTGTTTGGGTTTTTTTATTTGGTTGATTTTTGATTTGTTGGTTTGGGTTGGGGTTTTTTTTGTTGTTGTTGCTTAGCTACCCCCGACCTTTGGATAATCTTTCTCTTTGGCTGAGTGAATGCATTTCCCTCCAGCTGCCTGCATGTGGATGTGTTTCAGACCTCCCCCTCTGGCAGGATTTCATCAGCTGTCCTGGCCCAACCATGTGTTTCTCTTCCTCTCTTGCTGGAAGAAATGTTATTTTGCCTCTAGCATATATTGAATAATTCTAAAGAGAATGCAGCAAAAGCCTTCAAGGAAGATGTCTATTTTATTGATTCACTTTGTTACTTAATACTCAGTTAACTAGAGCTAACCCACTAAGACTTTCCAGTACCTGAAGGGGGGCCTGCAAGAAGGATGGAGAGAGACTGTTTGCAAAGGCCTTTAGTGGTGGGATGAGGAACAATGGCTTCAGACTAGAGAGGAGTAGATTTAGATTGGTTGCTAGGAACAGGCTTTTTACCATGGGGGTAGTGGAACACTGGAACAGGTTGCCCAGGGAGGTGTTTGTACTCAAGGTGAGGCTCGACAGGGCTCTGGGCAGCCTGATCCAGTTGAGGATGTCCCTGCTGACTGCAGGGGGGTTGGACTGGATGATCTCTGGTGGCCCCTTCCAACACAGACCATTCTACGAACTACCGTCATCCTGCTTCTGTGCACTTTTCCATCACCTGCAGATCAGAGGGACTTCCTGTTTAAAGCAGCTAAAACTAGAAGAGTTAAAGTGCTGAACAGAGATCTGAACTTGGCATCTTGAACATATGTCCACTTGACACATTACCTCACTGCTACTAAAAACATCTTACTAAGACCGAGGTGTGCAAGAATTCTTCTTGATATAGGGGGCTTTACATCTGTAAGAGATTTGAGAGTGAAACTTACAGCCTAATGATTCAGCAGCATTTCATACTACTACTTCTAGGATTTGAGTTCTAAACCCCTTCTCTGTTTTGACTCCTGAAACAAAAGCAGCTAGAATAATCAGACATTACTTATTTTTTCACCTATCAACTTTTACTGGTCACATTAGATAGAACAGAAATGTGTCTTGAAATATTTTGCCAGTAATGAAACTTCGCTGGAGGCGAAGAGTCAGTAACTGGTATGAAAGACACAAGAAAAGAAACCTGCATTGTCACCCATTCTGTAACTTTTCTTGAATTATGTAATCATGAAGGATGATAACAAATAAACTACATAAAATCTTGTGTTAGGCATCAGTGTTCTATATACATCCCAAGGACTGAGTTAAATTCCCTTTCTGATGGGACTCAGACAAACCACAGGATGAAGCTTCCTGTGTTCAGCTTTTGATGACCCAGCCATGAACTGGCTGGAAATACTGAGGATACATAAGCCTCTAATGTGGCTGCCTGGGAGTCTTCCAGGAGGCATGTTCATCTGTTTGGTATCCATATGTATAGCCTTCTCTTAAAAGAACTGAGAAGAGGCCACCTATTTCTTTTCCACACGTATGTCCTTTTTCCTCTCAGTGCAGACTGCTGCAGACTGGACCTTCCCACAGCACTGGGCACCTGGGGCCAGTTCTCGCTCCACTCAAAAACAGAGGTTCAAAACTCAGTCTCTGACCTCTAGGGAAACTGTTGTTGCTCTGAGGGTATATGAAACAGCTTCTGGGCTTGCTTGCAAGAGACAGACTTTAATTCACAGGAATCTGTACAACCAGTGGAGATCTTCAGATGGAAGGTATTGCAGAACTGCAATTATATTTAGTCATAGAGCTCTTGAGACTCTGCCCTTTGAAGCCTACAGGCATTCGTTAGCAACATCATCATGTAATACTGAGCTCTTAGTAGAACATAATGAAGATATCCTCAGGATGAGGGGAAAAAACACTGCATTTCCTCCCACGGGAGAGTGTGTAAGAACTAGACATGCAACCCTAACAGATACACTCCTTCAGGAGAGACGAGTTTGTGTATTTCCCCCCAGCACCAAACTAAATTTACCACAATTTTAAGACAGCATTGTGCTCCCACTGATTAGGGTCTCTGGATGTTTCCCTCTCTAAGAAAGTGCATCCTGTCTCCCTAATGGACTAGCAAAATCCCATCTGCGAGCATCTCTGAATACCAGGAAGGTTTAGGTCACATTTAACTTCAGGCTCTGATGCCAGCATGCATCCTGTGGCAGGAACGTGGTCCTGAAAAGCTTTCTTCATGAGGCTTCCCAGCTTTGAGCCTGGGGTCTCCTATGTGCTTGCAAACCTGCCTGGTGACAAAAAGGGGTCATTGCTACAGCAGAATCTTATAGTTGTGGTGCATCAGGGGATGAAGTATGGACCTGCAGGCACAGGATATGTTCTAACCAACTTGGGTCAGAATCCAAGCAGATGGGCAGGGAGCTGGAAGCAATCAGCAGTGCAGGAATGAGAACCAGTCTCATTTTTTTTGTGTACACAATTGAAAAATGTGGACTTAAAAGCCTTTTGCTGCAAAGAAAGGACGTACCTAGAGTGTTGTTGCAAGTACAGGCATAGCACAGGCAAAGACAGCAAGTGCTGGTAGCAGAGCACCTCTAACAGTGTGGACTTCAGCTGCTGGCATAAACCTGCAAGTTATTTTTTTCCTTCATATTCATCACCAACCCACTCACCCAAACACAAGAGAAAGACCGGAAGTGCCTGTCGGTTGCAGCCTGTTTGCAAATTCTCATGTCGCACATCTTTACTTCTGTAAACAATTTCTGTGTGTTACTCACATTTAAAATGTCATAACTAAAATGTTCTAGTCAGGGAACTGGTCCCAAGGACACACAAATATCAATAACTCCTTTGAAGTTTTAGGATCAGCTGGATTAAAAAAAGATCTTTGGAGCGGCTACAAGCTTTCTCCTGGAAGGAAACCAGCTAGCAGTAGGCCGACGAGAGAGGCTTTGTGAAAGTTTTGACCTTGAGGAGATTCTGGAAAGCAGTGTATTTACTCAGGATTGTTTGAGGGGCTTGGCAAATTGAGCAGTCAGGGTCTTAGTCATCTTTGTGTGGGAATGGTGTACGCTCCCTGTGCACACAGAGATGCCTTGAGATGGAGAGCGAGCCTGCCTGCCTGCGCAGTGAAGGGGCTGCGAGCTCGTTCAGGACAGAGGCACTGCTCATCCTGGTCCAGATTTGTATTTTGCCTCTCTCTCCCTTCTTTTATTTCTTGTGTGCCTGCAGTAAATCATCCCGTCTGGAAGTACCTGATTTCCCCTTTGCGTTTGGAAACCATTAGTCTAAGAGAGCCCTACTTTTAGCGTTACGTAAGATGACGTTGTTGCTTTTCAGTGCAACCGTAGCACTGCAGCGTTATCAATCTTGAAATATTTTCTTATCGGACAGTGTCCCATCAGTGGCAATCACACATTTTTTCTCTATCCATAAATGTCAGTGTTCATAGATTTATACCCCTCACACAAAGCACGCAAGTGCAGCGGTCAGAAACATACTGAAGAAGTGTGGGCATTACAGCTAAGTTCAGGATGTGGTTAATAGGGTCTGGGGATACCTGTGGGCACAGTGTCTAATCAGATGGACTGGCAGTATCTTACTCTGTCTTTCTAGGTGGAGATATAGTGAGTTTTGTGACAACTGATACCATGGAGCAGCAGGCAACATGCTGACAGCAGGTCTGCCAGCCCCCTCAATGATGCTTTGCACAGTTCTTCCTCCACCCTGATATTTCTGATGCCCTGCTTTAAATCTCAGGGATTTATTGGTTTGTCAGCTGCAAGAAAATGATTTCAGTGATGTTACAGTGTGCACACAACTGTGTGTCAGACACACAGGGTTTAGCTTGCCTGCCATTTTCTCTTACGCTTCTCTGAGGATTATTTTTTTTTCTCCTGAGTTAGCAGCACCAAAGTCATACCTCTATTGTTTTGTATTCCTTTAATTGGAATGCCTTGGCTGTGTAATTTGTAACATGGAGAGTGCATGTGTTTATCAATCCAACACATCCTGCTTGGTACATCTCCCGCACCTGCTGGAGTACACCTTTGCAGAATGCAAAGCAGGAAAGAGATCTCTGCCTCTCTTCAATGGCTGTTTTTTTTCTTCTTTCTTCCCAAGTCAGTAGAAGTAATGGCTTCTGTGATGCCTCTGACACAGGATGATTTATCACAGTTGTGTATAGATTAGCTGAAAGGGTGGGTTTGGGTGCTAGAAATGGGATGTGAAAGTCTGGATTCCCGGCTGTAAGCTTGGCAGGGTTTTAACTTGCTCTGCTCTTTGTTCTTGTTAGACAAATACAATGAGTTTCCTCAGAGTGGGTGGTAGAAGGGTGTATTTTGGATGAAGCCTCAAACATGAGGTTCTGTGTGGATGTTTAAGTTCTCTCTGGCATGTTGTGTGAGAGGAGGGATGGGCTAGGAGAGGAGTGGAGCTCTGTGGCTGCAGGAAGCAGTCTAGTCTGGCTGCTGGAAACAACTTTAAAGACAGCCCACTAGGCAAATATTTGACTGCTGAGAAGCCTAGGACAGTGTGTTATGTCCTTGTACAGTGAAAACAGAGTTGAGTCCTTCTCTGGCCTCCATCCTGCATTTCTGTACGTGAGCAGGGAAATTAGGAAGAAGATGTCTGAATTTTTTCATGCTCTACAGCTCACCCATGGCAAGGCCAGCTGGGCTGTGACTAAGCCTCCTGTTGCTGGAAAGGTGGTAGCTGAGCCCTCTCTCTGGCTCAGGAGGGGTTATTCAGCTTCTGCTCATCCTACTTTCCTCCCAGTGTGCAGCAACAAGGACTGGACATCCCATGTACTGCTCCTTCCTGGCCCAGACCAAGAAAAGAGGCTGCATGTAGTAGCCTCAGGTCCTCCAAACCATCCTAGATGGCTGAGAGATGAAGAAAGTCTCTAGGAACGTGACCAGCACATCTCTACCCTCCTCATTGCTGTAGGAAATGGGAATGGGATTGAGGCAATGGGAACAAGGGTCTGGGAACAATGCTCTGGGAACAAGAACTAGAGTTTAATATGGTCAGCTTTTAAGTTTCTCTGGAAAAAAAAAAAAAACAACAAACCAGAAACAAGGATAAATGTGATAAAAATAATATTACCAATGTGCAAATCCTCCTGCAATGCAAGAAGAAGAGGTGGGGAAACACACCCACAGAGAGAAGAAAATACAACTCCGAGAACTGAAGAGGATAGACTGTAAAAGCAATGCAGTCAATGTCTAATAATCAAGAGCAAAGAGAAGCAGAGCTATGATCAACTTTTTAGCAGCATGTAATTGAAGGCTGATCTTTCAAGTGAAAGGAAGGCTGAGCAGAATTCAACTTTCTGACCTTCAGATGTAGGAACTGGAGGCAGAGATAGTTTCTGATTTCATAAATTTAAATAAAATTTTAAAAAGAAGCCACCTGAAATTTTATTAAATGTTTTGTATCTCTTGTCCCCCATTCCTAGGTGGTGCTTTATTTAAAGGAACAGATGACCTCTGTGATCATACCAAGGTCACAGAAGCCAGGCTGGGGCCTGCTGGTGAGGGGCCAAACTGAACAGACATCATGGCAGAGTTTAGCAGGATGCTGCTGTCTGCTCTCTCCTCTAAAGAAAGGGGCTTGAGCTTACTTGACTTAGAGCTGGTGGCTGAGTCAAACTCTCTAACAGAGTGATCTGTGTGAGTCACTGCATCGCCAAGCAAGTCACAGTCACAAATGCTTTATCCCAATTACAAAGGCAAGAGTAAGGATCAGCTCCATTGCTCTGCATCCTAAACAGCCAGCTACAGTCTGCTACAGAGCATGTACGGCAAGAAGAGATACACAGGTAAAAGAGCAACTTAGTGATCACAGCAATGAAGGAGGGGTCTGATCTTCCAAGCTCCAGACCAGATGCAGTGCTAAAAGCCTTGTGCTGTCAAGGCTTCCCTTCACAATGGCACAAGCACATCAAGAGTCAGGCACTTCCCATGGCTTTTCTAAAGAGTGCATCTGAACCTCTTTCAGTCTTTGGAGTGTTAAAAAATCCCTGCTAAGCCAACTTTCCCAGCCTTTCCCAGCACTACCACGTTAGAGGAAGGCATGGTGCCATGATTTCCCATGGGTGTGCACACTGTGTCACAAACAGCCAGCCTACTCCTTATTGATAACCGTCCAGATGATAAAATAGCTGCATCTCACATGGGTTTTAGCATGTAGGTTACCTTCTGGGGCTGGTCCTTTTAGAAGGTAGCCTTCTAAAACAAGGCTGTGGCGTGAGATGGATGATGATTGGTCCTCGCTGTGCTAGCAATTACTTCACCATTTTCTCTCCAAATGTGTAATATACTAATATGTGAAGATTATATTAAACAGCGAGACAGAGGAGACAGAGTGAATGCTGCAAGGGAAGCAATTACTTCTGAATATCATTTTGCAGACACGGTGAAGTCTCTGTTAAATGAATTTATGAATGTTATCAGAGCTGACGTAAGCACATCTGTTACCAACTTTGTCCAACTACATGCAAACTGCTTAGTGACACCACTTACACTGACACATAGTTAAAACCTCTGCAATTTTACAAGATAAGTTTAGTCTTGAAGAGGTATTGGTGTAGTAATAAACTTTTTCAATAAAAGGCAGAACTGGATACTACCTTTTTTGTTTGGTTGGGTTTTTTTGTTGTTTTTTTTCTTGTCCAAATAATTACTGCTCTATGAGTAAGACAGCAGAATAGAGGCCCTCATGCCTTAGTAGAAAATGTCTGGGTAGAAGAGACATAATTATAATTCTCTTGTCTGGAATTCTAATTTGAATAAGGGACTTGGGTTTGGCTAAATTTCTTAGAAAAGATGGTATGCTAAGTTAATCGTTTCCCGAAATTAAAAGCCAGCTGAGAGACTGTTGTTCTGTAGGAACAGAAGCACTTGCATAAGTAATGGAAACATGTATTAAGTTCAAGTGAGCAATCCTTCGTTTGTGCATAGTTGGAGTCATACAACAGGGCTGGTATTTACAGTCCAACTATTATGCTATAGCACTAATGAAAAATACATGGCAACAATGAAATGAGTTTTTCACCCATAGCTGTGTGCGTTGTCATCACCCCAAGCTTTAACAGCCAGGGTAGGCTCTGGCATGGCTAGACTCTGCCTAAAGTAGAGATCTTTTGAAGGGTTTGAAATTCATGAATGAGTTGCTCAGATGAGGCTCTGAGGGAGCTCCCAACATGAGCCAAAGGCATAACTGCACCTCAGCCGATCACACCAAGAAAGGGATTCAATAATGAGGTGTCTGTAAAACCTGAGTGTTGTATTCTTCCAGCAGCCCTTTCCAGCATCATAGTCCTGGGTTGCTTTTGCCTGCTAATGCTCTGTTTAACAGGTTAGGAGGTTTGTGGGCAACCTGCCCTTTCTTTGCCTTTGTGAAGGAAGGAGGCAGCTGTAGTTTTTCCGTTCTCCTGAGAACTTCTGTCTTGGTCTCCTGAGAGCAAATTATGGCTCTTGTTGGTGGGGGAGGCTGCAAACCTATGGATAGGTTGCAACTGGTAAGCTTTTCCTATGCAAGTCTGAAAAGATGAATATTTATTGCAACAGCTAGAGTACCTTGACCAAAGCTGTAGCTACTCACGCTTTTATTTCTGTGGGTATGTGAATCAACTGTTCTCCATGTGGGCCACATGACCTTAGGTATCTCCATTGTTTGAGAAGAAAGCAAAACAAGTCTGTCTTGCAAAGATACTGCCTGAACGCTCCAGATTTCTGCCAAGACCATATCTGCAGCATTCAATTTTTAAATTACTTGCTAAGTAAGCTGCACTTGCAGCATTTCCTCTATTCAAACAAAATGTATTGAAAATAATAGGACTGAATTTGTCTGAGTCGCCTGATATTCTTCAGGGCAATGCTTTTTAAAGAAACATAGAAGAGAGGCTACCTTAGGTGATAGCTTTTTTGTGCTGGAGTCCAAAAGACTTGAGCTCAGATTTCATGAGTCATCTGTAATTTGTTGCATGCTGAGGTATATCTTGCTTTCTGGCTTCGAGTTGAAATGTGAGCTTTCTAATATTACCAAACATGCAGAGGTTAGCTTTATGATTCTCAGGTCTTCCACTGTCACTGGCTTCGGATTATGTCCAAGTGTGACGTACCATTGGGAATGGAACGCTTGTGAGTGGATGGTATGTGCCAGCACCATGATACTAACAGGCTTCCAAATGCCCTCAGTAGCAAATTTGTTACCAAAACTGAGAGGATGTTCTGTCAAAATATCCGCAACAGCCCTGGCTCCTCACTGCAGTGCCCGCAGTGACACCCCTTGGCTTCACTTTGCCCTTACCTCACTCCGCTTCCTCTTTCACTCTGCTCTGCAGCACCGATGTGCTACTGTAACCCACCTTGTACTCAGTCCAGAAATGGAAAGAGAAGTGAGCAGGCCAGAGCTGCTGCATGTTTTGGGTCAACAAGGGTCTGTAGGTCTTTCCTTGGGGAAGGTTGTGTTGGAAAGGTAGATTCCACAAGGCGAGATGACCCCATCCTGCTGCTGCCTTCTCCAAAGGGTGATGTTCTCCCAGGCTTCAGGTCAGCTGGAAAGTGATCAGTAGGGAGAAGAAAGAGAGGTATTCCTTCCCCACATGGACCACCCTTGGAAAGTTCACTGTCTGAAGGAGTTAATAGCACTGAGATGGCCAGTGGTATCGTGATACTGTGTTTTGGCATTGTTACTGGGAAAGAATCAGTTATTATTGCCTGTCTCTGCTTCTTGGTCCCTGGCAGGCAACACTCAGCACATGATAGGAAAAAACTCCAGCAATTCCAGCATGGAAAATCTCCAGAACAAATCTTTCCCATGCAAGAAACAGAAATCCTAGCTTGAGTGCCTGAGATTACAGCTCCAGAAAAATCTGTAGATGTTATAAAAGTCAAGAGACTGACAGCAAACATTCTCCTGGTGAGACATGCTGCTTCCCATGTGACAGCAAACAGCATCTCTTTCCTCCTCAAACACTGGGACATTTCAAGGCATAAGCACTGGTGCTGCTCCTGGCAGATGAGGTGATGCTAAAGCAAGAAGCTCGTGCACCATTCAGTGCTGGAGATTTTGTGGTTGTTGCAGCTGCTATGGTTACCAGTCACGCGGCTGGCCACCTTCTGGAGTGGAAGCACAGAGCCATTATGCTGTACATTGTGTGAAGAAGTCAGATAGACCTTGGGGGCGTGTGGTGGGTGTGAGTTTCCTACTCACTGCAGAAAGAGCTGGAACGAAAGTTCTCTGAAAGAAATACATTTCAGTGCTAATGCTATCTAAGTGTAAAGCAGCCAGCTTTATTACTTCTAAGGAGAAAAAACCCCAGCAAACCAGATATACCCAAATAACCAATTTCCCTTAAAAATTAATGCAAACTGATGTTGACCTACAGTGACCTCAGTGGAGCTGATGCCATGTACCTGTGCCCTGCCATTTGAGCTAAATAAGTAGTTCCCCGTATTGACAGTATCCTCCTATATTAACGGAACACTGGAGAAAAATAATGGGCGTTACGAGAAGTTCTGTAGACTCGTGTAATCTTTTCTCATGTGTTCCTTCCCTCACCAAAACCCACCTTTTGGTTTGGTCAGATGAGTCTCTCCAAAAGACCTAATATAAAAGCTTTTGTCCTACAGAAGAGGTACTAAGCAGTGCGTCCAAGAGAATTGCTTCCCTACCGTTGTGCGCAGCTGACCCCAGCAATGAGGGGTAGAGTCGGTGCTGCAAGGGCCGTCTGGGAGTCAAGACAAAGTTGCAGATAGCAGCTGATTAACAATAATCAGATATTTCTTCACTGTAGTATAGAAGACTGAATTTTTCTGAAGCCAGCACTACAAGGCCTTTGGGTACTAGGGTGCATGCTGCACAAGCAAGAGGCCACAGTGATTGGAATGGTTTTCATTCCTTCCTGTGGAAATTGTCCCTCAGAGAAAAGGGTTGAGTGAATTTTCTCATGCTTCTGTTGGACATCCTAATACTGCTGTCAGCATGTCTGCATTCTTGGAGGCTCTGGAGCTCAGGATCTCAGTCCCTAAATTCCATAAGTGTGAAGAGACTTTGCACCATCATCAGACATCATCTATCACAGGTATCTTTCTACCAGTCAAACAACAGCTGCCCCTCCTTCCTTCACTGTCAGCCTAATTAGTTCAAGGCTGCAGGAACCTGTACAATCTCTTTATTGGTTCTTCTTGTCATAAATCAGCAGCTGACTTCCTGCTTTGCTGACAAAACCTCACTTGTTCTCTGAGCAAGGTTACTGCTGCCGTTCGTCCAACTCTGTGCAGACATGAGAGCTTGCTCAGGGCTGTTCAGCCTCACCCACCACCACCACCACCAGCCCTGCAGAAGCAGGAGGTGCTGCCCTGCCAGGCACTTCTGACTCTGTAGCTTCCACACTGGCTTCTAGATTGACCTGGTCTCTCCTGCCTCTGCATTACGATGCTCCCTCACAGTTAACCCCACACTGCATCTCCATCTACTTCTGCTGTGGTTGACAGTCTCAATTATATATATATCTATATATATCTTCATGGATACTTTTGGAGTTGGGAATTGACTAGATCTACAAGAGACACAAAATGAGCTTGGATTGCCATTGAGTGTGTTAGCATTCCTTTGGGATAAGTTTCCCATAAAAACTGGACTGCTTCCAAAAGTGGCTTCTCTGCCTCTAGAAAGATCAACGGAAGGTTGTCCTTCAGGAAGGAACCAAGCACTTTTTGCTCAGATGTCATAGTTCAAACTACTGTGTTAATGAAAAGACTTGTTCACTTTACCTACCCATGATTATTCTTCCTGACTTTAAGCTGGCAATATTCACTCGCTGATGGAAACTCAAATTTCTCCTTCTTGATGACATTGCAGCTGTTAACAAGACAAGCTATTTCCAGGTAACATCCTGTCTTTTGTTACCGTCAACAAATGGTGCTGACACTTGTGCAGCTTTGAACTTTCACAGAAGCTGTCGCTGTGGATTAAGCTGTCTTTGACTTTTTTTTCTTTGTCTGCTTGTGGTTTTGCCTCCAGCTTATTGTATTTCCTCAAGTTTGTGGCATCCACCCAAGTCTTCCACCTGCCATGACCTGGTGATGGTTTCTGTGAGGCCACTGCCACCAGTGAATCCACCACACCTTCCCATGTTCTTTCCAATTCACTTTTCCATTTCCCAGTCCCTTACTGGTACAGTAGCTGGGTTAAAATGGTTGTATTTATTAGACTGGACAGCAATAATGGCTTGAAATCTTAGTTTCTCACTTTCTTACCCTGTCCAGGACTTTCTGTGCCTCACATGCTCACAAAAGCATGATGTTATTTACACTTACACAGCTGCTTGATACTCAAGTCAGTCCATAGAAACTTAAGGTATCTTTCTTGCTGGCAAGAATGTTACAGAGGTAATAGAGGTCCTATGTTCTGAAGGGAATAAAGGTAAAAATGTAAACTCATGTCAGTAACAATTTGCCAGGCAATGAAACAGCACATGAAACGTTGAGAGGAAAATGGTAATAAATTCAGAAATATTTTTTTTTTTTTTTTCAGTTTTGGAAATATTCTCACATATTCATCTTGTCAGTTTTCCCTTCTCCATGAGGGTGAGAAAAATCCCTTCTTTTTAAAAATTTCTTTCTGTAAGTTTATTTTCCAAAAGGCTCCTGGCAGGTTGTCACAGAAGGGGAAGATTGTGATTAAGTGAAATGTCATCAGCCTGTTATTCTCTACAGAAGCAATATGAATGGGAATTAAGTGATGAACTTCTGCAAACAGATAATAGGAGAAGTAGAAGGCTGATTTCTGAGTTACTGAAGGGCTTTGCTAAAGGAATGGGAACAATCAGATCTTCACAGTATAAGCAAGGTTGGAAGAGACCTCAAAGATCATCAAGTCCAACCCATTACCACAGACCTCGAGACTAGACCATGGCACCAAGTGCCACGTCCAAACGTGCCTTGAACACCTCCAGGGACGGTGACTCCACCACCTCCCTGGGCAGCCCATTCCAGTGGGGAATGACTCTCTCGGTGAAGAACTTCCTCCTCACCTCGAGCCTAAACTTCCCCTGGCACAGCTTGAGACTGGGTCCTCTTGTTCTGGTGCTGGCTTCCTTACAACTTCTTACACCCCATCAACTCCTATTGCCAAAAAATGACAAAACTCTGTCTTGTCAAAAAGATCATACAGAAAGGGAAAGGTGAATTCCTCTTTACTTAACCACAAGTGTTGTATTTCTGAGCTTTGGGGTTTCCATTAATACTGCTGTGGCACACATGCTGCTGATTGTTTTCCAGTGCTGTGTGATTAAATCCTTTCAATAGTAACTAATGCATTTTCCTTTGCAGCACCAGTGGAATGCTGCTTAATTTTACCCCATAGGAAGCTCATGCCTGATGCAACCAGGTATTCTTTACCTATTTTGTTGTTGTTTTATCACAGGAAAGACAGAGCAGTGCATGTTAGCCTATTATATTACACATAACTCAAGATGACTTCAAGCCAAAGAATCTGGATATGAATTTCAAATGCCCAGTGCAGTGAGAAAGGACGTTTTCATTATGCTGATCTGGTATATGGCTGCTGCTTCAAGTCTTGGGGGGAAAGGAAGGTTTAGAGAGGAAGTCTTCAGAGCTGTCTGCCTTTTTGTTGGGGAAGATACCAAACGTTGCAGATGCCACAACAGAGGCACCAATCCAGACATGCAACACACAAGGAAGGAAAAAAGTTTCATCTCAAATGGCAATACAATTGCCTTCTGGACCGAGATCAGTGTATCTTCGAGAGTCCTTGTTGATGAGTTGGTTTCTCTGTATGTGAGGGAGCGAAGTGCACTTTGGTACCCTCTGAAATCTCTGTCCTGTCTTGTGAGTGTTTGGGAACCCTCTGGTATGCAACAGCTGTGGGCCTGGATCTCCACAGCTGCCTGCCAGATGGGGCAGCTTCTCCACATGGAAGTAGCATTTACTCTGGCTGTGTGGTGTAACTGAAAACCACCTCAATGTGGCAACAAAGCATTGGGCTGATGAAAAGGCTGCAAGGTCAGTACTGTGTCTCAGATCCCTTCTCTCATTCCCTTCTTTTTAGGGACACTTGTTTGAACACACAGGCAAGAGAAAACATCTGCAAGACCATTGATAGGATTCTCAGGGTGCAGTGGAAAACTCACACAGGTGATTCTTGTGACTTTCCCAGGTTTCCTGCCTCTTCTGCAGAGGTGGTGAAGAACATTGGCTTGTGCATGCTGTGCTGCCCTGATGGAACTCTTGCTGTGTTTAGCATCAGCTGCAATTAGTGCACGGCCCTTTGAGAGCCAGAATGGATGAGTTCAGCGCAGATCAGCCACACCAGGCCGTGTCTGAAGTGGGGAATCAGCTTCTCTCTGCCTTCCCTTTCTCCCTTTCTCAGTGGTCCTGTGGGAAAAGCATTTCTCTCACTGCCAGCTGAACCAATTGAGTTTCCATGTTGCTTTATAGAATTACGGAACACGTCAGGTTGGAAGGGACCCTCAAAGGTCGTCTTGTCCACCCTCCCTGCAGTGAGTAGGGGCATCTTTAACTAGGTCACGTTACTTAGGACCCCATCAGGTTTGGCCTTGAATGTTTTGTAAGACCTCCTTACATTGCATGGGAAGCAAACAGCTGAGTGATCCCTTGCTGCCATCTCTGCTCCCCGGGAGACACATCCAACAGCCTGTGGGGTCATGACGAGCCAACTACAGCACAAACCAGGTGCCTGCAGCACTGCTGGGTTATGACCAAGCTGCTCTGGGCGAGCTAGCAGTGGTGGACTTTTGCAAGGCGCTCTGCATCTCCAGCAGGCTGATGAAGTGACAGGGATGGTTAAATCATGCATTTCAAAACCTTCAGCACAAAGTCCAAGGACACGTTGTGGTTTTGTAATAAGACTGTAATATCTATTCTCTCCAGTTAAAAGCACACCTTTTCCCAGGATCACAAGTGACCCTGTAGGTCAGAGGCAGTTGAGTGTTGCCTTCCGTTTGCAGAGTTAAGATAATTTTGTCCAAATTAATATAAAATGCTACTAATACTGTTTTATATAATAAACTCTTATCATAGCATTCTCAAGCCTTACTGGATTTAAGTGCCAAGACTCCATAAAAGGTCACTTTTTCTCTGTTAGCTGCTTTCTTTTCTTCTAAGCTGTAGTAATTAGAATCTAAAGAAACTCTGAGCTGAATAGAGGAATTGAAATCTTACAATTTCTCACAATCAGTTATCGTAGTGCTTTGAATAAGCCAAATCAATTTTTGACAATGTTGTCTTTGTGATCTCTCCAAAATGCCTTCCCATCCTTCCCCCAACCCTAGCGTAACTCTCTTCAAGTATTTTTTTTTTTTCTTCAGTCTGAAAAGTAATTTTACATTCATTGGCATTCCTTGCTTGTAATCAGAGAGCCATTCCAGCAGTCAGCAGATGTGTAGAGACAGCGTCTGCTGTTCTTATTTGAACTGGGGAGGGTTTGCTCCCAGGAGATGTCCTAGCAAAATCACTGGGACTGTGCTATAAAAGACATGCTCAGCGGTACGACTGGTACAGCTGAGCTGCAGAAGTTCCAAGGGGATTCTGCAGGTATGCAGAAAGAATTGTCACAAGGTGATTTACCAACAGTAATTCACTCAGTGGTAATGATGCAGAAGAGCATTTCAGATATATCATGGAATAAACTGAGCCACTGGGAACATTCATTCCTGTCCTCTTCCTGTATGCTGTGCTGAGAGCAAGACAGTTTCTGGACAAAAATCCTCAGTTTCCTATTTCTGTTGTAGTTCTTGTAATATGACACAGGACAGCGTCCTGTGAAGTGCTCTGTGTGATGATGAGCGCTGCAACAGGGCTCCCAGCTAGCTGACAGCCACCTAGCTTCACACCTGTGGCTAAAGCTCCTAACGTGCAGCCATGTTGCAAAGTGGTGCTTGTGTGCTTCGGTTGTTGCTGAAATGTTTGAGGCAGTGCAAGACTTTAAAGATGCCTTGCATTAACATTTAATAAGGGATTTTCACTTGCGGTAGTCGTGAAGATTCAAACAGCAGAGGAAATGAAATGTTATCTCTTCTACAGAACCTGCTGTGATAGCTTTAAGGCCTCCACTAATACATTACACAGATGCCTGTGTCAACAGTTTATAACAGTCCTCTGCGGCCGACAGCAATGCTCCTCAGGAAACTGACGTCAACAAGGGGCTTTCCTTCAAGATGAACAGGATCTCTGTTAATCCGGCTTGATATCAGAGGCTTTGCTGGTGGCGTAGTACACAACAAAGGTGCCAAACGAATAATTACTGGGTACATTTTACTATCACCAAGTTGCAATATAGTTTCAAACCTGTGTTTATTCACATTTAACTACTTTGATATTCGCTTGTTGATGTCCTTTATTGTGACAACTGGCCACCTGCTAGTCTTGCTTCTCTCTTTGAAGCTGGTGGGTGTTGGTTGGTTTGTTAGCTAGTTTGGTTGGTTGGGTTTTGTTTGCTTGCTTGCTTGTTTGTTGTGGTCTGATTAGGTCTAAGGATCACCTAGAGTAAGCATTTTTACCTTGTTTGCAAGCTTTTTAAAATTTGCTTTTTCTGTCAGTTCAAAGAAAGAATATTATATGAAGTATTGCTCCTTCACGTCTCTATCAGCAATCCTTAAGATGAGCGTTTCCATTTCAGCATTGTACAGCGACTGGAACCCTGAGCCTGTGAGTTGTAGGATGAATATTAAATTCTGTGAGACTCATGATTCAAGTTCAGAGCTGTCTGTTCTCTGCAGACAGACATGGGAGAGGATATCCCATCACAAGAACTCAGGTTTCATCAGCCAACAAACAGCTACAAAGGAACAGATCTTCAGGTAGCATTCTCAAAATCAAGTAGCTGAAACTATAATTTGCAGTCTCTGCACAGAATGCTATCTGTAGACCATGAGGGCAAACCATGACAATATTAGATGAAAAAAAAAAATATTTTTTCAAACCGCCACCCATAAAAGATAAAAATACTCTCAAAAATAGCAGGTAGAGTTCGAGTCTGGTCCTGGGCTTTGGTGTTGGGAGTGATTGGCAGCACTAAACCCTGAAGAGTTGCATGCAGTTTGTACAAAATACTCTGACAGAGTTGCGATCAGTTTCTGAGGAGGTTAAATAGCAAAGTTACTTGTGTTTTCTAGCTTTATTTTGTTACCTAAAAATCTTTCTACTGCTGCTAGGAAATTACTGTCAGTAGTAAAGGTGTGCCAAGACCTGCAAAGCACAGTACAAACCCGATCTTGTTTCTGCCAGGGCTCAGATGAGTAGTGACTCCTGCTGAACTGAGCTGTCCTATGCATTAGGCTCTGACAGTATGTGCATATTGACACAAAAAGGGCCTGGGTCAATACAGCCACTTGCAAAATGAAGGGTACAGACTGATGTGGAACTAATGCTATACAATGTAAGAGAGGACATTTTGAGCCAAAGACATTAGCATAAATAGTGGAGGCAGTCAGAATTGTTGTGGGAAGTCTAATATTCACACAGAGCACTGCACCACAGCTCTCACCTGGCAGATAATGTCAGGAATATTCTATTCTCTGTGCTTGCGTTAATTGTGTGTTTACATTTTTAAAAGGACAGCAGGAGCCTATTTAAAAGCAGGCAGAAAAGAAACTTCCACCAGCAACCACTGTCTTATGTCTAGGCAAAGATGTTTCTCTGATGTTGGAGCAAAAATCTGATTTGTATTAAAGCAGCATAAATCTCAAAAGCCCCTGTCACTCAAATTTTATGTTGGTGATGGATTTCACTGAACAACCCCATTTTTTAGGAGCAATAAAGGTAGAAGAAAAAAAGCTGGAGGATTTGCAGAAGGAAAGATCTTCAAAATTACTCCATGCATGCTTTATCTTATGATGATCATGTACAGTTATTTGATAACTTCCAAAAATGTGTAGTTCTATTTTTTTCATAGATAATTGTTACAGTTATTTCACCAAGGCTTAATGTTGTTAATATGAGTCACTCAGTAGAAAGTACTGAATTTTTATGCTACTTGTCAATAAATTATAATGAAGAGGTCATTGAAATAAAGAGAGAGGAGCAAACTGGAAAAAAGAGGAAAAAAGCATTCGTACACAAAACTAGTTCTTTGTAATTTTGGGAGTCCAGTATTGGTGAAGGCTGTTTAAGTATTTAGGCCAGAAAGACAAGGAAGGAAGAACACACTGCTGCATTTACAACTACTGCCTTCAGTTTGGAGGACACTGCCAACAATGCCACTCACAAGGAGCTTTAATCTGCTTAAGTATAGATTTTCTAATGACTACCCCAGGGCAGCTACTGCAGAGAACAGCCACAGTAACACACTAGCACTAGACAACTAATGCTTACCTCATTTTTACACTTACTTTGCTATTGAGTCTAGATCACAGGAGGCCAGAACATAAAAGTTACTAATCCATTAATGTTCCCTGTTTGTTTTGAGTGATGGTTATGAATTGTTGCAGTGTTGAAATACAGTGACTTCAGGGGTTATCAACAGACTTCTCAGATTACTGAGTCATAGTTATTTAACTAGGTTATGTTTTTTTACTGAAAAGAAATTAACTCCACTACATGATATCACAGCACAACCACTGCAAATTCAACTGAAATATCTGTTTAGCAGCGCTAGAATGGAAGTTCTCTATATACGTATTCCCAGTGCAGAAATTGAAGTTGAGGGGGGGAAGGTAAAAAAAAAAATCTTAAAACCTGCAAGAAAGGTGTCCAGGCAGGAAGTTTCTTAGTCCATGTGCCTCACAAATAGATCAGCAGACCCATCCGTGTCATTAGGTGAGCGAAAAGACACTGAACTGAAAGACACTGCTAAGTGGCATGTGAAATTTAAGGGTTTTTTAATAAACACAAAACCTTGAAATTGGAAAAAGCAGCATAATATGTTGTTGAAGCTCTGAATGCGTATAGAAGCAGTTCTGCAAGGACTAGGTATTTCAGGCCATGCAAAGAGAGGGGAGGTGTATGTTAAGTCTGGAGGTGGGATGGTGCAATGATGTTACTAGGATGGCTCATTGAGACAGGCTTAGACTTTAATCCCAGGAGGGCTTTCTGAAAACTGAGAAAGAAACATAAGGATTTATTCAGCAGAAACTGGAACAGGGAATTCTACAGTTATGACAATAGCCTAGAGTACAAGTCTGGCAGCTGCTCTAGGCCAGAACTGCTAAGAATATCATGAACTCTTCCTCCAAATTTTAATTGAGGGGAAAATATAAATATATACACATATAAAATAGCCCCATTAATTTCTGAATAGATTTTGGATGCCACTATGTAGGGCTTTTACCTTTGCTTGAATTAAAACTAAATATAACCTTCCTTTAATTCAGAAGAACTTCTGACTCTTAAAATCCATTGTTTTCCAACTCTGAAAATGGAGAAGACCGAAATACAGTTCTTCACTGCTTTCACCAAAATTAAATGTGTATCTTGGCAGCAGGGCTTTGGCTGGCATTTTGAGACAGAGTTCATGAGTCCCTTGCCAATTGCAGATTTTTTTTCTTAAGACAGAGTCTCCACGTGATTTTTTTTTTTTTTTAATCTCATCTCCCTCCCTCAAGTAATTGCCAGAGGCCTCATTTCACAAGCTCCTGGGAGTTTGATTTTTTTTTCTTTTTTTCTTTTTATCTGAAGTTCTAATACCACCAAGATTTGATACTTTTAAAATGTTGTCAGTACCTCAAGCCTCAAAGCCCCAGCCTGGAGCTCTATGAGCTCTGCAGCCACATCTGTCTGAGGTTTACACAAACAGAGTTGGGTTTTTGTATGACTGTATAAGCTAATTTAAAAACCATTCAGCATCGAACGAACATTTGTATCAACGAACTAGATTTCTGTACTCTTCAAACCACAATTTCCAATTTAAAAAAAATACTTTATTGATTCTGCTTGTGAAACTTGAACAAGGATGGATGGGCAAGTCTGCATATTTTACCCTTGAGAAGAAAAGGTTTTTAAGTAGCAAAAGGATCTCCCCAGAGAATATTGTTTTCAGGCCACAGGATACTTTCGAAGCTTCTGTTATTCAGCAGACCTGGAGGCACTCTGGGCTTAGTCAGACCCTTCTGTTTCCCTCCTTAACATCAAAAAGAAATCTATATTGGGGCACTTGCATTACTGAAAAGTCATGTATCATACTTAGACGCTCATCGATTTACTTTAAGTACCTCCTTTGTTTCTGCAGTTATGCTGGCTGCAGATATAGGCTAATAGAGGTGTTACTACAACAGAACTTGTTAAAAAAAACCCTTGCAACACAGATTTGTAAACTTACAGCATGCTGAAGAGTCTCATGGTGAAGCAGTTCTATGGCACGAGGCAAAACTGCAATTCTCCCTCTTTCATGTGTTTCATATAACTGGGGAAAAAAAATAAAAAAGGAAAGCTCACAAAACCTGTTGTACATTTCTGTCACTTTTCCATTATGGACCCCTGTGCTCATCCCCTAAACATTACTTCAACGTCCTACTGGTTCTTAAGCTGCATTCCAGTTGCAGTTGTAAGATGAATAGCAATTGCAGTTCTAAGTGCTCCTTTTGCAGGGGATGCTTCTTTGGTAAAAACATCTGGGGGATGACTTTGAAGTGGCTGAAGCCTGATGTACGGACAGCAAGAGAAGAGAGTTTTGGACTGCACAGTGTTCTAAAAAAACCAATTTATCAATCCTCCTAAATCCTGGATTAAGATTATCCAATTCTGTGGAGGCAGAAAGGCCAGCTGGAACTAAGGGTGCAACAGTGGTGGCTGGAGCAAAGTCACCCACTTTGGGGAAACCCTGTGGAATAGATGCTACAGGCAGAGGAAATTTTGATTTGTCCCTCCCTTTCCATACCTTTGTGTTGACAGACCAGATACAGGATGGGAAAGTCTTTTCCCTACAGCAAAGGTGGGATTCAAGCCTGAGATATACAGAAAAACCTGTCGACCCATGGTGCCTTAGGATGAGCCACATGCAGCTGAATAACCGCAACAGAAGTATGGCTGGTTAGCATACCTTGACTTAATGTACTTTGTGAGTATCAATATACTGTCATAGTATGTATAGTAATGATAGGTGGCTTGACTCTTTCAAAAAAGTGTGGAAAACAATTCCATGCTTTAGCCATGCTCCAGAATTGTTCTGGCAGTTTTTGGATTTCAGGAATCAGAGAGTGTTTTTCCCTCTTCCCCCTGGCTGTATGAAATCCTCAGACAAACAACAGAATGACTAACACCCTTTGCTATGAAAAGAGTGAAACCGAGTATTCAGAGTTGCCAAATGTAGAAAAATCAGATATAACAATTTCCCCCTCTCTATCTATCAGGGTGATCTAATTTTGAGTTTCAACATCGGTACAGAAACCCTCTGACAAAACAGATTCCAAACAGATAACATCTCTTTAGGTGTCACATGAGAAGCAGCAACTTGCTCTGCTGAAAAGTCAAAGGCACCGATACCGCATGTTACCCTCTCCTGGTAACTAGACCATCTCCTTCTCTGCAGAGAATTGTTTCTTCCACAAAAATTTAAACCACAGAAGCCTGTGGCTGTAATTTGTGATTCTAAAAGAGTTCTGGGAATATATCCCAGAACTCCTGGTGATTGGCAGCACTGTAAAAAGTGATAGCTAGCCCAGTTATCCATCAAATAAATGACTAGTAAGTCATTTGGAATTTATCCCAACACTGTTCAGTTGTTTGGTAGAATTGAATTCTGTTGTGTGTAGGAGAGGCTTCCCAATGGTTAATAACTGTGTTATTTTATATTTTGCTCAGAAAACAGAAAACTGCTTTTCAGGCTAATTGTGTATAAAGTAGTTTAGAAAACAGTCACCTTGAATTATGGACATACATTTAATTTTTGTATCTGAAGGCTTTTTATTTTATATTTTTTCTTCAGAATGAATCATTCAAGTTAGTTTAAGAATTCTGCTCAAGTTTGCTAGGCACTGCTAAGGATAGTGGTTTCTGTTTTCCTCTTTTTAAACTCTTTTATTAAGGTGCAAGATAAGACTCGGAGATGCCTCCATTAGTTAGAACTCAGAGCCCAGAATTCTTTGCTGAAGATAAATGCTTATTACAAGTAGAAAAGAGAGGTCACTTTCATTTTGAGATGTTGCTCTTTTCTGCCTGGACAAAACTTGCCCTGTGTACATGACACTTGAGTTAAGATTATTCTCTGGACCAGGTGGATCTCAATGTCCATCTCTCACTTCCAGACACATGATGTAAGCACACTGTTGTGAGCTGTTCTTGGTGGGAATGTTCTCCATGACTTTTGATGAAACTTTGCCATTTCTTAGAAAGACAGACAGGATTTCTGGTGCCAAAAAGAAAGAATAAAAAAAGTCAGTCCTGAGACACTGTCTTTGAACTGTTTCTGAATATCATCCAGAATGCGTTCTTCATAAAAGACAGAAACAAGCCTTGGAGCAAGAATCAAAACACATTTCTTCCTTCCAGCTGACTTGTCTTACATAATATGCTCATCTGCAGAATAAAATGGACTATTTTCTCTAGATAAAAGCTCCTCAAGAAAGGTCTGAAGAGGAATCCTAGAATCATAGAATGGGTCCGGGTTGGAAGGGACCACCAAAGGTCATCTAGCCCAACAGCCTCTGCAATAAGAAGGGGCATCCTCAACTAGATCAGGTCACCTGCTTAGATAGTAATTTGAACTCGATGTACAAGTCTCATCAGTGAAGGCCAGTCTCAGAAAAGTAGGAAGAAGGATGACTCAAGGGAAACAGGCAGTTAAGAGAGGAAGCGCTAGGCAGAGCTCAGTAGCCTCAAGGTAAAAGCGCAGCTGAGCTGGAATTGTTGTCTTTCAACCCCTACCACGCTCTATTCTAGTGCCTGTGTCTTTTCTCTTTAGGTCTAGTCCTTGAATAAAACTGTTGTGCCCCTCATGTCCAACGAAGGCTTTTATCCAGAGTAAGCTGATGATACCATTGAGTAAAGGGTTCCTACCTACCTGTCCTCCTGGCTGTCAGTTTCTGTTCCTGTATCACGTCCTCTCGTACGGCAAGACAAGCACTTCAGACTGGATCAGGAAACTCATCTGGCTGAAAGCTAGTGCTGTTTTTCTGCTTGGTAATTTCTCACTCAGTAGTTTCTTGCTGGAGCAGTCCTCTGAGTCAGTTGGCTACAGTCATATGAATATCTGTGCAGCACAAAGGTTGGGGGAGCACAGGGGCAGGAGGGAAGAGGAGCAGTGTGCATATGGTATAGCCTTGCTTCAGATTGCCTGGGGTCGGATTCACAGAAGCATTCACAATTAAAGGAGAATTCCTGGGGAGGTGTGCTTCCTTGAAAAGAAGAGCTGCCCCTTGCTAACTGGAATGCATTTGGTCTGTAAAATGGAGATCATGTCACCTTACAGGAAAGGGATAAAAATGCATCTGTTGCTGTTTGTGAAACATTGTGTGCATCAGAGGCATCGGAGAAGCTGTGAAGAAAGTTGCATAATCATGTAACTGCAATTTTATTATAGAGTGTGTGTGCCCAAGAAACCTGACATAAAGGCATAAGCAGATGCCATTTGGCATTTATTACTTTTGAGGGTTTGGCTTTTCACCTTTAATCTTTTAATGCATGGGAGGAGGGTTTTGTGTTAAATGCAGTCTACAAAAGCACTTTGCAATTCTACTTATGTTGGTCATAAGTACTTGAGTAGTGTGATTTGTTGAGTGACATCATATCACATTGCTTTAAAATTTGAAACAAAAGATCCCTCTCTCTACGAACGTCCCTTTAGTGTTTACAGTCTTCTCAGACAAGAAACATTTCTGGGTTTCCTTCTCTATTTTTTTTGTACTTTCTCCTAAGCTTGTAGTACTATGACTACTCAACACTTTATGCTGAATTAGTCTAACCAGATACATCCTTGTTCCAGGTGCTGAATTAAAAACAAAAAGTAACACCAAAATATTATTCTCAAGTATTCTGATGTGCACCCAGATAAAACGTGGGTTTCTTTTTGACATTAGTCAAGGTTATTAACTGTGCCTTTGCTATTGGAAAGCCTTCTTGATTCATAAAGTCTACATGCATTGGTGTGTCTATAAATGCAGACTCGGGGTGTGCCCTGAGTGTCTTTTCAGAGGATTGTATAGCCATCTAGGTGCTGAGTGGCTCCCATTAGTACAGTTTTTGGGCCTCTTCCCTCTATTCCAATGGTCTGGCAGTCCACTGAAATGCAAAAGAATAATGCAGATCCTTGCAAATCATGAGAAAGAGTCTACTGACTGCAAAGCAGGCTTGGGAGGAGGAAACTGCCATGTGGATGGGTACCTCTGTTAGCCCAGGTACAGCTGAGAGGTCACAGTGCTGGCCTGTCAGACAATACACCAATCATTCCACATTGTACTTGACAATCCCTTTGCACCACCTTTCAGGCTCATCCACTCACTTTCTTCCATGCTGCTCTTTTGTTGCAAATGCTCCTGCGTCCTTTCTTTTCACATTCTTTTTGAGAGAACTCTTCAATATTTCCAGTAAGTTAAAGACACCAAAGTCAGAAACGTATCTTTGCATTTATTTTCCCCACTTCTAAGCTGTGTGTATTTCTCTCCTTGAATGTTAATGACTTCAAATACTTTATACCAAATTAGTGACTTCCCCTGCCAATTAATTGGGATCCGTATTAAAGACAATCCTCTAAAACCCCCAAGCCAGTAACGCTAGGAAATACTCTGGGACCTGAGAGCCTTCCCCACGTATACTGACTTGCTGAGACCACCAATGAGAATATGGATCTTTCTCACAGCCTGAAACTTACTGACCTCGGCCTCTAGTAAATCATGTCTGTGCCATTACTTTTTTCCTGGTGCATCGTATATCCAAATCATGGGGCTGAGCTGTACACAAACTTTCACAGGTTCATGGTTCAGTAATGAATAAATTACTCACTTTTTTCCAGGGTACTTCAGATTCTTAGGCAAATTTTCCCAGTGCTTCCAGTAGCTCCGGCCAGCCCTAATCAGACACTGTCCAACTACCTACCCTTTTATGAAGCCAAACCTTTAGAGAGCAACACAAATGTCGATTAATTCACTCTCACCTCACTCCCCTGAGGTAAATAACTGTATCATTTTCTCTTTCTGTTTAAAGGAGAGTATTAAAAGAGAAAGGAAGTGACTTGCCTACAGTAACACAGCAAATGAACAGCAGAAGAGTTGGCATTCAGAAATTCTTGGAGGTTTGGGGCTCATCTGCGCAGGGAAACCTTCTGCATCCTTCACTCCATAACGGCTAGTCGAGCAGAGGGCATGTGTGTGAGCACTCTATCAAAGGCAAGAGAGCTCTGTCGTCCTGGAATGATGGAGCACTACTGAGGAAAGGTAATTGTTTCAGAATAAAATCCCATTTACCCCTCTTATTCTAGAGCAGCTATTCTGATGACTTTCTTATATAGGCAGGAGGTGAAATTTAAATTCACATCCACCTCCCCTCCCTCCCTGCCAATTTAGTTGATTATTGCTTAATTATAAAGGCACAGAGAAGTTTGTTGTTCCACAAACATGCATTGATCCTGAGTGCTGCTGCCTGCCTACCCGAAGGTCTAGATGCCAGGCATGGGGAGAATGCGGTGAGAAGAGCAGCTCAGCTGTGCCTCATGCCTACAGCCCCCACTCCAGGAGCCTTGTGCTACCAGATGTCAGCCTCTTAGACCTGGGGTTCAGGGGGAGACTGCCGAGCCCCAGGAGCAGGAGCCAACTCCAGTGCCGGACTGCAGCCAAGGTGTGTGCTTGCACTGTGGCCTCCTCTCAGCACATAGTGGAGCCTCAGGTAGTGCTTAGTGTCAGAGCCTCTCCTGTCCTTTGTGACCCTTGTGACTATCTCCTGCATCTTATGAGACATCAGCAGGGAGTGAAGGATGATCAGAGAAACAGTTTGGGAATGTGCTAGCCTCATGGTCTCATTAAAGAGCTTGCAAACCATGGCCTTACTATCTAAATTCTTCTGATGAAGACAAATTCAGTAATTGCTCACCACAGTCCCCAACGGTGCAGTCATATCCAGCATTGCCGTGTGGCTGTACCCGGGGACTGCAAGCCCCTGTGGACTTTTTGTAAGGGTGGGGCTAGAGCTGCCAAGAAAAAACTTTTCACTTGTGTAAAATACACTTAGGTTTCCCGGCGGGTGATAGAAGATAAATGTCTTTAAATACTGCAAATGTACCCATTGTTTTTCTGGATTGTCAGTTCTTTCTCTTGTTCTGTTTTGTTGTTGTTTTTTTTTTTTTTCCCTAAATGCCAGACCGGGACTTGTTATTCATCCACCCAGAATGCTCCTTCTACTCAGCAAAACAGGGAGCGTTTCTGTGACCCTGCATCGCCTTCAGGAGTCATGAGCTCAAGCTGGGGAACCTGTAAGAGAGTCATTGCTCTCTGGAAATCAAACCAGGCATTGTTACAGTGCTGAACACTGCGCTATTTAAATATCAGTATTAAAGATCCATCAGGAACATCTTCCAAAGATGGGAAGACATTTGGATCCATACCTAAGTCATGGTGTTTTTTGCTGGCCAGACATTGCTGGGAGTCGAATATGGGTAACAGTAACATCTAGGCAGCAGAGCAGCTGCTCTCCACAGCTCGGCTGCGGCCGTGCTGCTCGCTGCTGGAACCTCGCCAGTCCAAACCGGAGATGTTTTCCGGAGTGTCCTAATTTCAGAGACAGCTCAGGGAAAGCTTCGGTTACATTGATTTAACTGAGACTGTCAAGCCAAGGGCGGACAGCCATCGGAGTATAAAGAACGGGTTACTCACAGCTGATTTTGTTCAAAACTGTGGCCATTTGGAAACAGAACAGTGTTCCTGCAGGACAAGGGCTGATGTTGATGTGTGTTCATTTGTTCAGTGCCGTTAATCTGCTATGTGTGGTGGATGTCGAAAGAGAGAATTCAATTTCATTTCACTGACGGCAGGAATTCGATATATATAATCTGTGTAGTACGAGGAGATTCTGCCTGTGTGTCAGCAACTACAGTGACCTTCTTCGTACAGGTCTCCAGGAGGTTGGAATGTGGTGGAATGACCAAAACGAAGCAAACACAGGATATAAAAGAGCATTTTAATGCAACAAGTTCAGGGAGGTACGACACTGAAGTACGCTGGCCGTGCCCCGCGGGGGCGTACCAATCCTGCACACAGGGGGGGCTGTTGCAGTGACCTTGGCCTATGCCCCCGGGCCTCCTGGAGCCGGCGAAAGGCTCCCCCAGCGCCGCTGCCCTGCCCCCGGGGCAGACACGCCCCACAGCTGCCCGGCCGCCCGCAGAGCGGCTCCCCGCAGGACTGACACAGAGGGCCGGGCGGGGCGACTGGAGGGCAGCGAGCGCGGGGGATGCCTCCGCCGCCCGCTAGGCCCCGGGCCTGGCGCTTGGCCGTTGCTATAGGAACGCGCTCGGGAGCGCGAGCGGGCGGCGGGGCAGCCCCTCTCGCGAGAGCTGCGGCGGGCGGAGCGGGCGGAACGGGCGGCGGGGTGAGCTCATCCCGGGTGCGGGCGGGGAGCGCCGCGAAGAGCCTCGTCAAGCCGAGCCGCCGGCAGCTGCCGCGGCAACTTTGTTGGGTGAGTTGCGAGCGGGAGCGCCGAGCCAGGGTGGGCTGTGCGCCGGCCCCCTCCTTCCTGATGCGCAGCCGGCGCGGGGAGCTGCCGCGCCGCTGACCGGGGGATAGCGTGAAAGGAGCGGCCCCCTGCCCGGCGGCAGCTGCCGCCGCCTCAGAGTTAGCGAGGGCGAAAAGTGGTTCGCGGAGCCCCTCGCCGCCGCAGCGCTCGGAGCCCGACTCCTCCGCCGGGCGGGGGACATCCGCCCCGTGCAACCTCGAAGCGGCGGGAGCTGGCTGGGTCGCCGCCCGGGGCGACCGCATACTTCGCCGGCATCCCCGAGTGGGTCGCGGGCCGGTCGTGGGTGCTGCCGCAGCCGTCAGGAGCCGGGTGCTATTTTCCGGAATTTTGTCTTTTTCTTAGGAAGGGCAGCCCCGAGCGGGAGCAGCGCAGCAGGCGCCCCGGCGGGAGGGCAGACGGACGGAAGCGGCGGTGAGTGGCGGCGGCGGACCCCTTGCTCCGCTCCGTGCCGCGCGGTGCCGCTTCGCGGCGGAGGCTGCCCGCTCTGCCCGGCCCCGCGGAGGCGGCGGCGGCTGAGGGCGGCNTTTTTTTTTTTTTTCCTTTTACTTTTTATAGCTGGCGAGAGTGCAGGCGTACCGGTTTTGTTGCGAGCCGGTGCTGAGACCACAACAATGATAACAATTAGGTAATTTGGAGGCAGTGCCGGTGGGGATGCTCGGAAAGCTCGTGAGAGAGGGGGTGGAGGAACAAAATGTTTGCGGGTTGTTGATTTCTTCACCGGGAGCCTGGAAAAGTAGAAAAACGGGGAATGCCTTAAAACAGGCTCTGACTGGGAAGGAAGGAGAAGATGTTGGTGGAGAAGCAAGGAAGAGTGGAAGAGAAGTGGGAGAGAGAGAACCTTCCTCAGCTGAGTTTGCACTTCCCCCATTTTATCTAGTACGAAGCCTTAATGTTGGTGTTTTCTTGCTGTATTTGACAATCGCTGTTATTTGGGCCGGGTAACTGTGGTGCATCTTCAGCTCCTTTAATGAGGAGTTCGCCCTACTCGCGTCTGGTAAAGCAGAGCTACAGAATGGTAATTGCTTAACTTAACGAAGATCTCCTTGTATAACCTTGGCCACTACATCTGTATGTTTTAGGTGGAGGAGGCAAGTTTTTGCCCAAAGAGGAATACAGATTAATTTTGGATGATATTGCTTATAAGATGGCTCCTAAAAAAATTGTACTTACAAAATCGCTTAAAAAAAATGTAGTGATGTTGCTTTAATGAATCCATTCCTGTGTGCTGAATAACTGCAGCCATGAGCAGGGAGCCTTATCTGGTAATGCAATGCAAATTCGTTTGAAGAGCAAAGGTTTCATTAGGTTCCAGATCTGTATGGATGAAGCAAGATTGGTGTTTTCTTTAGAAAGCAGTCCTTTCAGGATGGAATTTGGAGGGATTTTTTTTCTCCTTCCCCCCTAAGTATGGGAATGAAGCATCAGTATAATTTAAGGGATAAACCAGTTTTGTTAAAGAGGAAACTGTCTTAATTAACTGTTCCTTGGCCTGTTGTCTCTGCAAGTGCTGACTGGATAACGAGCATGTGGGCTTTCTGTGGGGGAAAGTTTGGTCCCTCCTTACTTGGGAGATACTGCTGGGCAACCTTCCTTTACTGTTCAGCTGGAGTGGTGGGGGAGACAGGTGAAAGTTCTGAGGTAGAAGTTTGTGACAGTTGTAATCGCAGAGGGAGATCTGAGAATTGTGTTGCGCTGTCAAGGCTTTTATGCCTTGGGCCATCGGATGCTGTACCAGCTGTTAGTCCAGGAAGAGTGTGGCAACTTCAGAATTTCTTTCTTAGTTATTAAAAACGTGTTCTATTTAATTAAAGCTGAAAAAGTCATGATTGTAGCTCTTTTTGTCATCTCAGTTTTGTAAACGTCTCAAATAATGTTGATTTGAGAATTATTAATTCCACTACTATGACACGAATACTGTCTCTCCTATTTATTAATGGGTAGCTAGGGACAGAAAGTACTTCTTTTTCTGGCCCATTTTAAGTGTTTATGGCCAGTTGATTAAAGGATGTGCACTTAGTTGCACAACAGTGTATTAAGGTATTACTGATGCTAATAAAGTGCTTGGTTTTAACACTGCTGCTTGGCGTAGGCAGACTTAGCATTCAGTTGTGGTTCATAGAACCTCTTGGATCATGGAGCCAAGCAAAATGGGATGTCAGCTCAGACTGTTGCAGGGCTGCAAAACTGCCTGACTAAAAAGGCTGGCTAGCAAGTTGGAGAGGTAGGCACTGACACAGAACTGTGGAAGGGTGGAGCTGCAGTCAGGAAAAAATCTTCATAGGGGGGACATGTAATTCGTAATCTTTTTTCTGCAGCAAAAGACGTGATTGTTGTTTCACTCATAGTTGGTTCTGGGTTTGAAGAGCTTTTCCCCCCTCTGGTGTTTATCAAAAACGTTGCTTTAGGGTTTGAGATTAACTTTTGGATAGCCATTATTTAAAAAAAAAAGGTTCAAATGTGATCTCTCTCTGCCCACCCCTCCACCTGCGTCCTGGTTTTCAGGGAGCTTTGTTTTTTTAAAACCATGATTATAAGAAATCTACTGCTGCCTTGAGAGCATTTTGTTCTTTTGTAGCTCTTTTTGTCATCTCAGCTTTGTAAATGTCTCAAATAATGTTGATTAGAGAATTACTAATTCCACTACTATGAACACTTTTTTAATTTCCAAGTCAGGATAACAAAACTTAATTTTAAGAACATAAAATATTCCTACTAGTTCTTCTGAATTTTAGTAAGGTTAAGGAGAGGAACTTTGGAAATACATTGGGGAAAATGAGAGGTAGGCTAGTAGGAGGAAAGTCTGAGGCCCAGTTGAATTTCTTTTCTATTCCCGTCTGTCTTGTCCTGTGGCATGTCCGTTGTAGAGAAGAAAAAGGAACAGTTTTCTCCATATCAGTAGTTTAATCTCTTCAGCAGGAGAGTTGCTGCATGCTATTGAGCTCTTACTGCTACTTGTTAGAAGTCCTGGATACCCTACTGGGGTAAGGAAGCAGAGCTTTTGGCTTCATCAAAATTTCAGTCACACAAGTTAGCTTTGCTAATGCTGACATTTTCAGAGGTTTAAATTTATTCTTATTGACCCTTATGTGTTGGCAAGTTGGCAGTTTTGATCTGTTGTTTCCTTGGCTTTCTTAGCTTCAAGCAGATTTCTGTTATTCCTCAGCAGCTCCTTAATTTAAATATTTAAAAAGTCAATAAGGCGTGATTTAATTATCTTTTAATATATTTTTATATCTTTGTTCTGTGTACTTCATTATCTACCTTTTATGTTTGTATTTTATTCGTTTATTCTGAAGTCCATTCATTCTTGTTAATAAGTTACGACAAATGCATCAACAGTTAAGTGCAGTTGCTTATTTCTCTTATTAGTGTATATTCTAAAATTTGAAAGGGAAGGCTTCCATTGATCTGGCATGTAAAATTAATCATGTGAAGTACCTTTCTGTGATTGGGGGGGGAGTTGTATTGTTCTGAATTTTGTGTTTCTGGGGGAAGATGGCTTCAGTGACTTGATTTCAAGTATATCCCTCTAGCATCCTTAAAATAGTCTAACCTTTATATTTCTCTGAGTTCAGTTTTACACTGGAATTGGACTCTTGAGCTGGATGTTTATAAAGCAACGTTTTATGGTTCTGAGAGTTGTAGTGTTCCTTATTGAATGCGAGACAGCCACTGTTTTCTGGGAGCTGAATCTTAGCAATGGGTGACTGAAGGTACACTTGTAAACTTACAGGATGTGGCCATTGGTGAGGCTGAGTGACAATCATTTTGTGGTTTTGACTATTTTTAATCCTTAATGCCACTGACGGTGCAGTCTGCAGCGGTCTTGGTGTTAGCTTTGATTGTAGTTTCACATTCTGAACTTTGGGAAACCCTCTAGGAGTTGCAGAGACACTAGAATTGTTTGGTTATTTCACTGTTTCTGAAGATGAATCAGCAGGAAGAAATGGTTTTAGGTGTCTGTCTCTGCGTGGAATCCAATGTAAAACTAAATTATGCTGTTGTCTCAGTTTCTTTTAATTTAGAATTCCGTGACACCAGTTTGCTGGATGGGTTGTTGGATTTAGATTCTGCCGCATGTCTTTTATGTCAAGTGTTAAGTGAGACTAAGCATTTACAAGCCTTTGTTTTCTTTATGGAAGCATGTTTCAAAGAACACTTCATTTGAATGTGGTGAGAGAACACTTTTCATAATCTCAGTAGCTGGCAAATTGTATGATCACTAACCAAGCACTTGTCAGTGTTGTTTTCAAGCTCTAAGTCTGTAAGTGGATCCTCTCTTTCAAACCCATGTTTGATTAGTAGGATCAGAATTCATTGTGGCTTCATCTCTTCATGCTACGTACTCTCCTGTCACATGCTGCAGTGCCATAGTAGTAGCTCTTTCTCGGTCTCTTTTGACTCTGTCCCACACGACATCCTGGTCACCAAGCTGGAAAAACATGGACTGGATGGGTGGAGCACTCGCTGGATAAGGAATTGACTGGATGGTTGCACACAGAGAGTGGTGATCAAGGGCACGATGTCCACCTGGAGACCACTGCCAAGTGGCGTCCCTCAGGGGTCAGTGCTGGGACTGGTGCTGTTTAACATCTTTGTCAGTGCCATGGACAGAGAAATTGAGTGCACCCTCAGCAAGTTTGCAGATGACACCAAGCTGTGTGGCACAGTTGACTTGCTAGAGGGCAGGGATTCCATCCAGAGGGACCTGGACNACTGGATGTTAGGAGGAAGCTCTTTGCAGTGAGGGTGGTGAGACACTGGCACAGGTTGCCCAGGGAGGTTGTGGCTGCTCCCTCCCTGGAGGTGTTCAAGGCCAGGTTGGATGAGGCCTTGAGTGACCTGTGCTAGTGGGAGGTGTCCCTGCCTATGGCAGGGGGTTGAAACTAGATGATCCTTGAGGTCTCCTTCCAACCTTACCATTCTATGATTCTGCCTACACAGTGGTTGCATGTCTGTTCTGAGTAGAGATCAAGTCGCTGACAGAATGCAGGGCTGTGCAGAACAAGCTTTCTGACTGTGGGTTATTTTAAAAGATAACACAAAAGGGAGATGTGTCACTTGGAGTACTGGTTCCTGTTTAGGCCCAAGTGACACTGCTTCAGTACTCTCTTGCCTTTGGCCTTGGGCTCTGTAGAAAGGGAAAAATGATTTCTTCAGATGGGTGTTACTGAAGCCTAGCACAGTGCTTTTTGAGGACAAAGTTTTATTTCGTAAGTTGTCAAAATTTAAACCAACCACTGGCATGTTGCAGGTCATTGTTCTAAAGCTGGATTATTCTTCATGATTCCTGACAATACCTTCTGTGCTCCAGACCCTGTCGATGGTGTTGATTTCCTTATTTGTTGTTTGTTCACCTTTTAAGGTAATCTCAAAATGCACATTTAGATGTTGGAAAAGCTGTGTTTTACTGCGGCTGTGAAACCTGCTGGTGTTGCATGGGTGTATTGACACAGTGTGTTGTTGTAGTGAAAGCAGTTAGGTTAGTCCTGAAATATATAATTTTCCTTAATTTGTGATGTTACAGTGGATTAAAAATCTCACCTAGCCAAAATCAGCAGAAAAGAAGCTCTCATTCTAGGTGACTAGAAAGCATGGATCAGAAGTTGGGCACAACTTAAGGAGAAGTTGTCTGAGTCTGCTTAGGAGACTGATAATCAGTGTGCTTGGCTGGTGCTTGCTGTTCTGATTCGGGAGATTGACTCTGCAGCCCACGGTAGGGTTCCAGGAGCTTTCGTAGCACGACTGTGCTCTCTGCGTTTCTTGAATCACAATGCATTTTACATCACCATCAGTGAAATCAATTGTCTTTTGACCTTTGAATTCAAACGACAGGCTTATCGTATGCTGATGTGATGTGAAATAGGATTAATACAGAACCTTTTTTAACGGCGGCAAATAGTATCTCTGAAACAGCTGCTTGGGTAGCAGAGTTTGTTGCATGGCAGTCGCTCACATCAGCAGCTCTGATTGATGTCTTGGGTTTTCTTGTTGGTGTCAACACAGAAAATTCTGTCTGGAGAAGTAATACACATTTTAAAAGACATACATTTGTTGATTTGACCAAAAATTGCATAGCCCCAAGAATGTTTCTACATTGTTCTTGGGACATTTTGAAATAGCTGAAATGATGTTTTAGTTTTACCTGGTTGGTTGGTTAGTTTGTATTGACCTTAAAAGTTACTGGCTTTACTTTGTGCTTACTCAAAATTGTACTTCAGACTGTCCTGAAGTATTTGGTGCAGATAGGTGTTTTACAAGAGAGATGATTCTGTTTTGATTTAACTTTTTTTTTTTTTTTCCCCTTTCATTTTGATTCGAAGAGTGCTCCTTGATCTCATTTCAAAATTGCCGTCTTACAATAGCAGATAATGTGGCAGAATAGATGTGGATCTCTGAAGGTGAGGGAAGTGAGTCTCTCAGATCAACACTTCATATGTCACTAATGTTACTTCAGATAGAATTCAGTCTGGTCTCCTAAACTGGGTGTTCCCAACACAGATATGGTGTGTTGGTTTGAACCTTTACAACCATGAAGGATTGGACCATGTTTAGTGAATTTATGTAAAGGGATTTTTAATCTTAGTTTCTTCTACACGAGATATGATTTATGGACACCAAAACAACTATAAAAAGTTAAAATAAATCATTATGAGGGTGGTTAAGCATTGAACAGACCACCCCAGAGTGACTGATGAATCTTGGTTCTCAGAGACTTAAAACTTGACAGGACAAAGCTATGAGCAACTTGGTGCAATCTGTAAGTCAGCCCTGCTTGGATGGAACTGGAAGTTGGACTTCTGGGTTAAACTGCTCTGGGTTGTGCAGGCTGCTAGTGAGTGATAGCTGGAGGTGTTTCTCAAAGGGCACAGCTGCCTCGAGTACCGATACAGTTTGAAGACCTTCTAAAAGTCATGACCAAGTCGTGGTAGCAACTTTTTTTTTTTCTTATTGGTTGCCTAGCCCATTTCATATCTTGTGCTAGAGTGACAGCAGTACCACTGGTGTCACTTTGTGCTGGCTCTCAGGTTGCAAACCTGGAACAGGAAACCCAGTTTCCTTTATCTGAGGGCACACAAGAAAGGAGGGTATTTATTTCTTCTTTCCTTCACATGGCTGATAGGAGAGGAAACGCAGACGTCTCGAACTTTTGTACTTTGTCAGGGCCAGAGCACAGTTCTGCTCTTGCTAAAGAAATCCTGACCAAAATCTGACTTTTTGTTCATTTTGCATTTCTGAAGTGTGACATGACTTTATTTTTTTTTTAAAAAAAGAGACAATGGGTGATGAACCTTAAAACTGCAGGTTTACTGTTATGTGAACCACATTACGGCTCTTATTGCTGAGCTATTTAAAGCGTGGGGTTTTTTTTTGGTTTTTTTTTTTTGTGGATAAGACCTCCCCCTAATTACCAATATGATTTAAAAGAAAAAAAAAAAGAAGAAAGAAATTTTAGAAGTCAAAATCTTTGATAACATGTTGGGAATACCGTTGCATATGTCAGATGAGAGACAATATGAGATTCCACCATGTAAATCTTGAAGGGCCTTATCTGCTTCTGCTGGATGCAGTTAGTGATTTCTATTACTAATTTTTCCCAAATCAGAAGAGCTGAAATTGGATTTATGCTCTCAGTTGATGCAGGACTGCACAATTGTGGAGAAGAAAGTTATGGTTTAACATTCTCGTGCCTTGAAAATAAACATGTCTTTATGAATGACATGATACTGGCACTGATCTCCTACTTTGCAAATGTATTTAACAGCTTGTTGCATGAATCATAATAAAGTAGTTCAGTAGACTGCACTGTATTGATCATACAGCAGCCAGAATAAAGAGTGAAACCTGATGCTTTCCCCCAGCTTTTGCTAAAGCAAACATTTGGAAGTTGAGAAAAGAGGAGAGATACTGATGTAAAAGCTATTCCCATAGTTCAGTAGTTGAATCGTCCTTTCCTTGCATGTGTGTGTGTGTAGTGTTTTTTTTTCTCTTTCTTTTGCAGTCTTTGAAGCAAGCAGTGCTGAAAGAGAGTCAGTTTGTTTTTTGTTTTTTTTTTTTTTTAACCTTCCCCCCTGTTGACTTCTGCAGTATCTTGCCAGGGTAGTCAGACTGGTACTTGACAGAACTCTGAAAATTCCCATGGTGTCCCAAATCCAGTGTTGTTTATTGCATTGCCCTACGGAGAGGTGGTAGGAGAACCTTTTCGAGGATACCTTTGTAAGATAAACAAAAGGAAAATGCTAATGTCATCTTAAACCCTGCCGTTCATTTGAAATTGAAAAGACCTTTATGGAATTCTTAGTTCTGTGGGTTTTCAGGGCATGTCTGTGCGGTGCAGTGAATGGTCGTGGTACTCTGGAGTACTGCTTTCCACAGACACTCCCACTCTGCTGTTGGAACTGTGAGATAAACTCTGTGGAATAATTCAAGAGCCATAAATTAATTCTCGCCTTGCTCTGCAGCTGACTCCCTGTGTCGGCAAAGTCAGAAGATCTGCAGAGCTACGCAGAGTTTTCTGTCATTTATTAAAACTGTCAGGATTTTTTTTCAGCCTTGTACTTTTTTAAGCCAAGAACATTTAAAGGTTAATATTCTAGATAACATTTGGGAAGAGAAGAGGTTATTCTGTCTCCAAACACCTGCATTAGAATTGGGTGTGGACATACCGCAGTGTGCTATATATTCCAGATTTAATCACCTGTAGATATGGTGTTGGTGCAGTAAGACTTTCACATTTGTTGGTCATTTAAAGCAGGTCTCCAGTAAAACAAAGGTATGATAGGAAGCATTAATTAGGTGCTGGGAAGGGTGCTTGTGACTGTTACTTTAACGGAAGCTAGTCATTACCTGCCGGATGGTGGCAGAGCCAAAGAGCTAAATCTCTGGGGGTTTTTTGTTTGTTTGTTTGTTTTTTTTTTTTGGTGTATAAGGCAGTGCTTACACACCTGAGCAGCTGAATGGGGGTTTTCCATTTTGCGTAGTTGAAGTATCTTTTTACTTCTGGATCTTAGGTGTGATGACTTACCTCAAACTGCTAAAGCTTCGTGCTTGCCGAGGGCAAGAGCATAGCTGTTGTACATGTGGTCTTTAGCTAAGAGAAGCAATGCTGCTCCTCTGATACGCATGGGAGGAAGAGCCAGCTCCGTGTGGAACAACCTAGCGGCTGTGCAGAGCTGGCTACATGAGGAATAGTAACATGGAAGGCAAGCATCACTTCCTGTAAAAGTACAGAATGTCCAGAGATTGGAAACCTCTGAAGCCCTGGGGAGGCGACAGATCTTGCTGCTCCTTACTTTTTGTAAACCTGCAAAGCCAAAAACCCCAAGTGACACTGGGCAGCCATTTCCAAGTATGATGTAGTTGGACTTGATGGCAGGATTCTGGTTTTGTCAGATTCTTGAGGCAAGGGCTAAGGGACTTAGACCTGAATAGGACAGGTCTCCAAACTGATGTAAGGGCTGAAGTTGAGGAGCAGGTGAAGGAGGAATTTTATAGGTTACTGAAAGACAAAATGAGGATTTTTGTGTAATAGGAAAAGAATTGAGAAGTAAGAAGGGTCAGACTTGAAGAAATAATTGATTAAATGGATAGCTAGTGGAATTAAAATGATTTAAAACGATGCAGTGCTTTGATCTCTTGTTTGGAATGTAGTGGAAGGTAGTATTGTGAGCATTAGGGAAGCTGGAGAGGGTAATAAGAGTTGCTATATTGTTGACTGTTTAGAAAAAGTTGGGCTGGGAAGAGGGGAGAATTGTGAATGACTGTAGTGTTATTTGCCTTTGGTTGTCAGTTTTTGTCTAATTTTGAGAGAGGATGTACGGATCTTTAGCAGAACAATGAGCTTCCATTTGACGTGGCATTAAAGCCTCCAGAGTAAGCATAACTGATACTTTCTGTTAGATAACAGTACTGAAAAAGCAATTTTAAAAATTGTTTAAATATTTTAGCTGAAACTGTATGAACAAGTGAATCATATCTTCTGCTCTTCCTTTTCTCTGCCTCCTTTTTCCTGAGTGTTACAGTTCAGAAATGGAAGGTCCATGGATGTTTATGATTTTCTGGCTTTAAAAGTGAGAGAGTAATTGAAGAACTATTTCAAATGAGGTGAGAGAAGAATCAGCACAACTCTCTAAAGATAAAGGTAAATGCTTAAAGCTGTGCCTAATTCCTAAAGTTTGTATCCTGCTTTCTTCCAGAATCACAGAATTAACCAGGTTGGAAAAGGCCTCTAGGATCACAGTGGCCAACCTATCACCTAATGCCTTCTAATTAACAAACCCCTGGCATCCAGTGCCTCATGCAGCATCCTCTTCAACACCACCAGGGATGGGCACTCCACCACCTCCCTGGGCAGCCCATTCCAATGCCAATCACTCTCCCTGGCAACAACTTCCTCCTAACATCCAGCCTAGACCTCCCCTGGCACAGCTTGAGGCTGCGTCCTCTTGTTCTGTCCCTGGGTGCCTGGCAGCAGAGCCCAACCCCAGCTGGCTACAACCTCCCTTCAGGGAGCTGCAGAGAGCAATGAGGTCTGCCCTAAGCCNCAGGACTGTGCCCAGCGCTGATCCCTGGGGCACATGACCAGTGACAGCTGCCAGCTGGATGTGGTACCATTCACCACCACTCTCTGGGCCCTGCCCCCCTCCAGCCAGTTCTTAACCCAGCACAGAGTGCCCCTGTCCAAGCCATGAGCTGCCAGCTTTGCCAGGAGTTTGCTATGGCAGACAGTGTCAAAGGCCTTGATGAAGTCCAAGGAGACTACATCCACAGCCTGCCCCATGTCCCCCAGGCAGTCACCTGCTCATAAAAAGAGATCAGGTTGGTGAGGCAGGACCTGCCCCTCCTAAATCCATGCTGACTGGGCCTGATCCCTTGGCCATCCTGTAGGTGCCCTGTGAGTGCACTTAGTGCTCCGTTATCTTGCCTGGCACTGAGGTCAGGCTGACAGGTCTGGAATTTCCTTGGTCCTCCTTCCAGCCCTTCTTGTGGATGGGCACCACATTGGCAGCTTCCAGTCTTCAGGGACCTCCCCAGTGAGCCAGGACTGTTGATAAATGATGGAGAGCAGCTTGGCCAGATAATCTGCCAGCTCTCTCAGGACCCTTGGATGGATCCCATCTGGTCCCATAAACTTGTGAGGATCCAAGAGGCTCGACAAGTCCCTGACTGCTTCCTCCTGGATTACAGGGGGGCTGTTCTGTGTAGCGCTTCAGTTGTGTGATGCATCCCAGCACCTGTCTGTGATGGTGACTGTGTTGTAGCCTTCTTGTTGCACCAAGGCTTCCAGCCCATCCCTCTTCTGTGCAGTAGTGTATGTGCGCTTCAGCTGGGCTGCTGGTTTCACCCCTGACACTGGTTTACCCTTCCTGTGTGGAGAGCCTGGTTTCATTCTCTTTCCTCCCCTCAAACCTAGTTTAAAGCCCTCTCAGTGAGGGCTGCCAACTCATGGGCTAGAATCCTTTTGCCCTTTTTTGATATTTGGACCCTGTCTGAGTCTAGCAGACCAGGTGCAGTAAAGGTTGCCCCGTGAGTAGCTTTGTTTTTTCTCTCCCACGTATTGTCAGGAAACATGACTGGAATTAGTTCTTACTTGATAGCAGCTACAAATTCAAACTTTATTGCTTGCGAGAGGGAACTTGTGTGAGGATAGCATACAAAAAGTACCTGATCGTGTGGCCTTGCATATTCACAAAGGGCTTATGGAACAGTGCAGCTCTATTTCAGTAACATTTTACAGGTGGCAATAAAAGCCCTTGGCTCTGCAATGATACGTGGGTGTTATGTTCTTGCAGGTAAAGCTGTTTAATTTTAGTGCTCAATAGTAGTTTTGAAAATGAAGTAGTTGTATGCATAGCATAATGCAAAATACCCTTAGACAGTGGTTGGTTTCTGCATTACACCATCATCTTGTTCCTGATAAACCAGGTACAACAACCTTTCCATGTTAGAGGTTGAAAGCAGTTTTGCCAGGTAGAAGAATCATCTTTCTGAAGGTGGTGGTTTTTTTGTTTTTGAATCTTAGAGTCATGGAATCTTGTAATGATTTAGGTTGGAAAGCACCTCGAATGTTGTCGAGTCCAGCTGTTGACACTTCCAGGAACAGTGACTTCACCACTTCCCTGGGCAACCTGTTCCAATGCCTGACCATTCTTTCAGTAAAGAAAATTTTCCTAATCCCCAATCTAAACTCACCCGGTGCAGTTGGAGGCCATTTCCCTATCGTTCTGTCACTAGTTATGGGGGAGAAGTGACCATCATCACCTCACTACAGCCTCTTCCTTTCAGGTAGTTGTAGAGAGAAATGCAATCTTCCTTCAGCCTCCTTTTCTCCATGCTAAACAAGCCCAGTTCCCTTAGCTGCTTCTCATAAGACTTGTTCACCAGGCCCTTCACCAGTTTCATAACTCTTCTCTAGACACTTCCCTGCACATACTTCACTGCCCTTCTTGTAGGGAGGGGCCCACAACGACGCAATATTCACGGCACAACCTCCCCAGTACAGGAAGACAGTCACCACACTATTTCTGTTATAGGTCTTTGTGGCCACTGGGGCACACGCTGGCTTGTGTTCACTTGGCCGTCAACCAGCACCTCCAGGTCCCCTTTCACTGGACAGCTTTCCAGCCACTCTGCCTCAAGCCTGTAACTGTTGCATTGGGTTACTGTGACCCAAGTGTGGAACATGACGTCATACGATTGGCCTTGTTCCGTTGATGCGACCTGTCTAGATCCTGTTGCAGAGCCCTCCTACCCTCAAACAGATCAACACTCCTACCCAGTCTAGTGTCAGCCAGCTGCCAGATGGTTATAACTCCATTCACCACCACTCTTTAGGACTGGCCATCCAACCAGTTTTTAACCCTGCAGGGAGTTCACCCATCCAAGGCATGTGCAGCCAGTTTCTCCAGGAGGATGCTGGGGGGGAACATGCCAAAGAAAGTCCAGATAAACAACATCCACAGCCTTTTCCTTGTCCACTAAGTGGGTCACCTTGTCATAGAAGGAGATCAGTTTTGTCAAGCAGGACCTGCCCTCATAAACCCATGCTGACTGGATCTGATCACCTGTTTGCTGTGTGTGCGCTGCATGACGACACTTGAGATGTTCTGCTCCGTGATCTTCCCTGACACTGGGGGATCCATGTTAACTGGTGTTAGTGCTGAGTGATTGTTCCATTTGCACTGAGTTTCTGGCTTGTTAATAGCAGTAGCTATCTTGTTTGCTGTAACTCTTCTTTCTTATCAGCTCAGTACTTAACTGAGATGACAAAAGCTTTTGGAATACGTGAAAACTTCAGGTAAGTTTAGTCACTTGAATAGCAGCAGCATGGGTCATGAGGCAAAGTATTATGTTATCCCAGTGCTCAGAACCTGGAACTGAAGATTCAGGCTACTGTTGAAGTATCACTGCTGTTCAGTTTGTAACCATGTTAATGGTTGGATGCCATTAAGATGAAGGTATGAAATGTTTATAAAACTGCTGGTGAAACTGAGCCGTTGTCTTTATCTCATGGAATACTGAGAAGTTGCTTGATTTTTTTTCCCCAGAAAGACAACTGAGGAGGGTTTACACTGTGCACTGTCCCTTGAGAACAGATCATCTGGTCTCAGTCACATCTGCTCTCTGAGGGACTGGGTGGCCAGATACCTGGATGCAGGAGGAGAGACCATTTTTAATGGCAGTATACTGCTTTGAGAGTATGCTCTTCTTCAGGCCTTTCCTTGTGAATAAAAGACAGTTGTCCTAATCTCATGTGAGGAGCAGGCTGTTGCTTCTTTTAAAATTAAGATAATCTCTCTTTCTGTGTTTGAAAGGCTCCTTGGAAACAAGGCGTATGTGTGGGAAGTGTTCTGTAAATTGTTTCTGCTGGTGGCAGAAACCATTACTTTTAGGATGAAGTTTGATTTCCTTACGTTCCTCAGCTTAATTTTAGACAACGATACCCGACTTGATTAAAAAATATAGTTAAATATGGAAAATTAATCAGGCAGGACAATTACAGTGTTAATGGTAGGTAAATATTTTATACTTGTGCCTGTATTTTCATGGAGAGGGCCAGAGCCCTAATCTGACCTTTTAGGCAACATACAAAATCATCTACATAGCTAATGTGGTGCAGCATAGCTGCATGGTAATGGCGCTGCTCTGCACCTGTACACTCAGCTTCACTCACTTATGGGCACTAATGAGATTGTGTTTTGATGTGACATTACTGTAACATCAGTGCTTTGTATTCACTCATTAGTTTAGCTCATTGACTTTGTGAAATACGGAAATGTGGATGCCCTTGAGCAAGCCATTGTAACGCACGTGTGAACTTTGTAATAGCGTACAGAACAGAAGCTGCCTTGGGCTTCAGATTTCATCTTGCACTGGACACATTTATTCATAACTACTGTAAAGCTGTGCTAAAGGTTCTCGAGCCATCTTTGAGGACAATTTAATGTATAGAGCTCACTTTTCTGCAGCACACTTTCTGCTCTGAAGAGTGGCTCAAACCCCTGCTGTTTTCTGGGAAGGCTTCTTAACCTCCTTGGGTCTTCTTTGATTCCTAGTAGTAAACTTGAGCAAAACCATGCCAGTTATGGATTAGTGCTCAAACTTCTGCTGTGGACTTGCTATTTTAGCTTCGGCTCATAGTGCCTATGTGGCAAAATGCTACACCGTGCCAAGCTTGTAGTAAGCATCTGGGTACCATTTACTATGAGTGGCATAGTTCTGCATTTGAGCTTCCCAGGCTTGCTCTTCAGAGGGGCTTGCTGAGCTCCAGGACAGCCTCGCGATCGTGTGACTGCTGTGTTTCTGGTTCCGCCCTAGTCCAGCGGTTCTACCTGAAAGGTCAGAGGATCAGAGGTGTCAGCACAACAGCTGTTGTGCTACAAACTGAAATATTGCTGGCACGGTCTGCTTTGGATTTGGGCATCCCTGTCTCGGTGAACTCTTAATCTTGACCTGCAGCAGTAGAAAATGCAAAGAGTAAAGCAGGCTGCACACAAAACAAGTAAATGAAATGTGTAGAAACCGTTAAATCTAAGGCCATTACAATATTTTTTTAGAGTATTCCTTGAAACCTAGATTAGTAGTTGGTGCAGGCTGTCAAGTTCAGGAAAAACTGTTTTCAGAAGTTACACGTGAAGTACTGCCTGATTACTTGAGAGAATGTCTCTGCTGACACTGTGCCCTGTGGCAGTCGGCAAAGGTGCACCTCACGTTGCCACTCATAGAGTTTTTTCTGGTTTAGTTTTTGTCTAGTTGTAGGGAATGTATGGACAGTGTTCTTTAGCTCAGGGCCAACTTGGGTATCTGCTGCAGGGCAGCCACTGCTGAGATTTGCAACAACTGCCTCTTGGATTTCAGACAAGCAGTTTGAGACAAGGCCGCCCACAAAGTTGTTCTGGGGTTCCTATGGAAACCAGCTTGTTCGGTTGTGCTCTGTGTAACAACATGACTGAATTACCCTTCCAACAATCCGTGCTTTTCCTCAACCTCCTAAATATTTTCAATTTGATGACTTTTGTTATAGTCTCTTAAGCACACCCTGAGTCCAGCAGACTTTGTAAAAGCAGACTTCTGGTTCGATGAGACTGAGTCCCAGTGGTGGCAAGACCTGCAGCATGCACTAGGTTGTTGTTAGTCACCAGAGAAGCTGTGATGCACGCAGTTGCATGGGGGATCTTCAGATGGAGTATATGTATCTGATTGAGTACAAGACAGCACTTTGTAGGTATCAGGCTTTGTTAGCTCATGTAACTACTTGTTCTGTATAGAATTCTGTCAAGTCTTCTTTACAAAAATAGTGCAGAAGACAAAATGTAATGGGAACCTGTGGTGACTCTGTGTTTGGGTTGCTTAATAGTTTAAGAGTTCTGTGTACTTCCTTTATGTCTGTCTTCCCTGTTTCTCCAGAATTGTGAGAGCAACTTTTGTTGATTTCTTGGTAGAGGAAATCATTTTGTATTGGGGAAATGTCTTTTTCTTGTTTCTTCCTTCCCTTTCTAAAGTGTAACAGTGTTATTGTTGGAAAATGGACTGTTAGTTACCAGGAGCTTTCTTCTTCTAGCTTTTCTCATGAAGAATCCTGTCTCTGTGCTACTGAGATGTGTAAATAGTTAAGGCTAAGCTCATTGCTGTAAACACCTGGAATCCATCAGAGGAGCACGACACGTGGAATCCTATCCTTTTGTTGTCTTACCACTCACTGTCACCAGATGCTCCTGGCTTCTTTTAGAATCATAGAATGGTAAGGTTGGAAGGAGACTTCAAGGATCATCTAGTTCCAACCCCATGCCATAGGCAGGGACACCTCCCACTAGAACAGGTCACTCAAGGCCTCGTCCAACCTGGCCTTGAACACCTCCAGGGAGGGAGCAGCCACAACCTCCCTGGGCAACCTGTGCCAGTGTCTCACCACCCTCACTGCAAAGAACTTCCTCCTAACATCCAGTCTAAATCTCCCCTCTGCCAGTTTAAACCCATTGCCCCTTGTCCTGTCATTGCAAGACCTTGTCAATAGTCCCTCCCCAGCCTTCCTGTAGCCCCCTTCAGATACTGGAAGGCTACTCTAAGGTCTCCTGGAAGCCTTCTCTTCTCCAGGCTGCAGAGCCCCAACTCTCTCAGCCTGTCCTCATAGGAGAGCTGCTCCAGCCCTCTGATCATCTTTGTGGCCCTCCTCTGGACCCGCTCCAACACTTCCATGTCCTTCCTGTGCTGGGGGCTCCAGAACTGCACACAGTACTCCAGATGGGGTCTGACGAGAGCAGAGTAAAGGGGCAGAATCCCCTCCCTTGCCCTGCTGGCCACACTGCTCTTGATGCAGCCCAGGACTCGGTTGCTGTCTGGGCTGCATGCGCACACTGCAGGCTCATGTTGAGCTTTTCATCAACCCAGACCCCAAGGTCCTTTTCCTCAGGGCTGCTTTCCAGCCATTCCCCACCCAGCCTGGAGTTGTGCTTGGGACTGTGCCTACCCAGGTGCAGGACCTTACACTTGGCCTTGTTGAATTTCATGAGGTTGGCCTGGGCCCACCTCTGCAGCCTGTCCAGGTCCCTCTGGATGGATCCCTGCCCTCTAGCAAGTCGACTGTGCCACACAGCTTGGTGTCATCTGCAGACTTGCTGAGGGTGCACTCAATTCCTCTGTCCATGTCACTGACAAAGATGTTAAACAGCACTGGTCCCAGCACTGACCCCTGAGGGATGCCACTTGGCAGTGGTCTCCAGGTGGACATTGTGCCCTTGATCACCACTCTTTGTGTGCGACCATCCAGCCAATTCCTTATCCAACGAGTGCTCCACCCATCCAGTCCATGTTTTTCCAGCTTGGTGACCAGGATATCGTGTGGGACAGAGTCAAATGCCTTGCTCGGGTCCAGGTAGATGACATCAATTGCCCTTCCCTTGTCCACTGTTGCTGTGACTTCATCATAAAAAGCCACTAAATTTGTCAGGCAAGATCTGCCCTTGGTGAAGCCATTGCTGGTTACCACCAATCACTTCTGCTTTATTTTCCATTTTCCTTAGCAGAGCTTTCAGCAGGATCTGCTCCATGATCTTGCCAGGCACAGAGGTGAGACTGACTGGTCTGTAGTTTTCAGGATCAACCTTTTTTCCTTTCTTGAAGATGGGTGTTATGTTTGCCCTTCTCCAGTCAGCAGGAACTTCACCAGTCTGCCATGACCTTTCAAATATGATGGACAGTGGTTTGGCAACTTCATCTGCCAGTTCTTGTTTGCCCGATGCTTACTGGGCAAGTGTGTTGTAAGCCTCTGTTCAAAGGAGGTGACCTGAGGAGAGTGAAAGATTGTTTTGTTCTTACTTTTGCTGGTTAACGCTGTTGAAGTTGTTCCTCGTCTTTTAAAGAAGCCAAGCAAGTTCATTTGGTAGCTTGTTAACAAATGCAGAGGGTAATTGTTCTTTGTTTCTTTGGAGAGGTGCTAGGGGAGACCATTCGAAAGAGGACTTGTTGACTTTGAGAAGAGTTTCTGTCTTCGGCCCTTGTATTGCTTTTGAGTGTTGGACAGTAAGGCTATGGGTAAAGCAGAACTTCTAACTATTTTATTTAAACTTGGGCTTCATTACAAGGTATGTCCCTTTTTAGAGAGGCAGAACTCAAGTGTTTACATCCATCTGAGAGGGGAAGGTCTTTGAGTAAGCCTCTTGTTAATTTGGATGTCTGTGCCAGTGTCACCATGTGAAGCAGAAATGGGGCCAGACACCCCTTCTGCCTCTTGGTCTCAGCATCTGCCATGCCATGTGTGGTCTGGCTTCAGTAAGCTCTCACCTACCTTCTCATTGACCCTGCATGACACTGAGTTGAGGAGCAGACTGATTTCTTCACCTGCACTGACTGTTTGCAAGGCCCAGTGCTAGGCCATAATGATTCATGGATCTTCTAGGCTAATATGTTTTGGGTTTTGGCTGCCATGGTAACGCAGTTTTGCAGTTTAGGTGGCAGAAGTCTGTCACATTCTGAATCTTTCCTACCCATTAGGCATCAGCTAGCACCAGAGTGTTGGACTGTGCAGCTGCAGCAACACCACAATCCTTTTAACTTTCCTCTTGGTGAAAAGCAGAGATAAAAATAACACAGAAAGCTACGTGAGTTGGTGGGCTGAGAATGTATTGACTTATCCCAGCTTACCTAAGGTTGCAAAGTCAGGGCAGTGGTTCAGTGATGCTCTAAGCGGGGCTTTAGAACACCAAACACTGGGCCAAAAGTATAGTGGTCATATGTAGTTTCCATTTCGTGAAGGCAAAAATAAACTACATATGAGGTAGCAGCATGACTTACTTGCTTTAAGCATTGTTTATGATTTTACACTGGATTAGATATGCAGTTTTCTGCTACTGCTACCAATTTGATATCCTGTTCCGGCATACTGGGTAAAATTTGATCATGTTCCTAAATATCATTTGGATCAAACTTAGTGGGGCTGGTGATATGGTAGCACACAGATTTGCTGCTAATGATGTGAAAGCAACATTTAGTCTTCTGTAACTTCTTGATAACGTTATCTGTACAAATACTTGAAGTATTTTAATTGCTAGTTACAAAGAAAATTGAAAAGTAAACTATTTGTTTTTATTCAGTGTTTGAATGATTAAAGAAGGGCTGATCTTTGCATGTGTTGTACAACCACTATTGTCTAAAGTTATGGAAGGATGCTTTCAGATGTGGTAAACAGTAATCTTCATTACATTTATCTTCATTTTATTCATGATCCATTCTTAATGTTATGCCAAAACCAAAGCCTATTTCTAATTTCATTAAAGGGAAAAAACCAACTCAGTCTTATTGAAGCAGATTCTTGAATTCTCTTTTATCTTTGATACAAAACCACAAATGTTTTTATCTGGAGAATGTTTGAAAAGAAAAAAGAAAAAGGGCCATTTGAGAGAGAGATTTTAGTGGAATCACAAATGTCCTATTTGGATTTATCTTATTAAACATGACTTGGAAATCAAATCTCCTTCTGAAGGCATTTACGTATTCAAAGTTGTCTGTAATTGACCTGATTTTAATGTAAGTTGCTCTTTATGTTTTGGGACATGAATTGGTCTTATCTTCTATAGTCTTCTGACCTTTCTTTCGTATATTTTAAAAACTCAAAAGAAATTCACATAGGACAATTTTCTAGAGAGTAGGAGATGCTCAGGTCCATGAGTAGAGTCATAGCTGCCACAGAACATGTCTGAATCTGGAATGTCAAAGTGTAAGCCAAGGAGATTCAACTGTTACAATGGTGGGAAGCTTTTGTCAGCATGTTTAATGGCATAGCTTCAGATTATTTTAAAATTATTACTATTTTTATATCTGCCAATTTAAAAAAAATGTACAGGTTTTTAGGCATCCTTGTTTTTAAAATTTAAAATAGGGGCATTTATCAGAAATCTTTAGAGAGATTTCTGTTCCTTTTAGTGTTTCACATGTGCAATAAATCAGGAGTGACTTTTGTTCATGTCTTCTACAAGTTGAGGAGTCTATCCTTGGCTTGATCACTGAATTTCAGTAACTTATGTTTATGATCATAGCTAAAGGCATCAAACAAATTATGCAAAACAGTATGAAAGTATAGCTCAGATTATGCAGATGGATATGTATATACAGGCGCTCCTGTTTCCATACAGGCTAACCTTCACTGACTCTGCAGATGCAGTTACCTTAGCAATTTGTTGTCTTAGCTGGCAGAGACCTCTGCCAGTCTGCTGGTCCAGCTCTGCTGCTTAAAGCAAAGTCAGCTAGAGCAGATTGCTTGGGATGTTGTCCAGTTAGGAAATTCCACAGTCTGTCTGCATGACCTGTTTCTGTGTTTAGTTACCCTCAAAGTAATTACAAACAATTTATTTTGTTTTACTCTTCACAGGATGTGTTGCACTTCTAAGTATTTCTGAACACTACTTCAGTGCAGTGCCTGTCAATAGTCAAGGCAAAAGCTACTTCACAATACTATTTAGAAACTGTTTCATAGTTTGTGTTTCATATTTTTCTGATTGTGAGCTACATAGCAACTGCAAGCTAGAGCTAGTCAATGGATCTCGTGAAATAAGGAATAGAATGACAAATTCACTTTCTGATCTGCTGGTTTGATACAACTCTTACCTAATGGGTAACACTTTCTGAAAAGGTTTAAAGAACGAAACCAGTATGATTGATGTGTTGATGTCCTGTAGAAGCCGGAAGCAGTCCTTTTGCAGCTGTGCACAACAATAGCTAGTCTTTGTGTGGAAAGCTGACACATGGGCTTTAGCTCTGAAACTTGGATTTCAGGAGTTTTGATGTGTGCATGTGAGTCAGTCTGATAGAGGGCTGTTTTTTTCATTTCTGGAAATGCAGCATCTTTTCCTCATATGAAAATGGAGAAAAAATGCACTGAAGAAATTTCACTACTTCATACCTTTTTCTCCAGAAAAACTTGGTACTATAGCGTGGATCTTACCTCTTCAAGGAAACTCTTGTGGCAGGTTTTTTGTGCCTTACTGTTTGTTCTCCTATTTACCACACTAATGGTAGCTAAAGCAGAGCTCAGATTTACAGCAACATTTGCTGCTTGTCTTCAAGTGACAGTTGTTTTGTATCAGATGTGCGCTGCAGTAATTCAATAGCTTGTCATCAGGAAGCAGCATCAAAATTTGTGCTGAAAACCTCGATGGGTAGTCTTGGATTTTTAGACTGATTCAGGCTGAAAGTGACCTCTGGAGGTCATCTCTTCCAACCTGCCCCACTAAGAGCACGGCCTGCTTAAATTAGAGGTGCATGATGATAGTGAGGTTTAGCTTAGTCTTTGCTGTAATCTCCCTTTAGGGAGAGGGAGAGAACAAGGCGATGCCCTTGTTCTTCAGAGTAACAAACACAGGTATCTCAGCCTCTCCTCATCCTAACACCACTTGGTGGTCTCTGCTGAACTTGCTTGAGACTGTCTGTCTTGTACTGGGCAGTCTAAAACTGGACATGCTCGTTCAGCTGGGATATCATTAGTGCTGAGACAAAGTGAATGTCACTTACTAGGTGAGCACTGACAAGCACTCCCAGATAAACTTTATTAACTGAAGTCTTTCCTACAGCTCAAGATGATGTGTTTTCAGAACAGTCTATTTTTATTCCCGGATGCACGAAGAACCTTTTATTGAATATTTTTTTTACCATACCACTGTTTCCAGAAGGGGTTATTGCCATTGCTTTGCTTGCAGTAGACTTTCTCATTTGTAGCCAAACTCGTTTCAACAGCAGCAGATTCAATCGATATATTTCTCTGCTCCCTGAAGCTTTTTTTTTTTTTTTCTTTCTCTAAATTGAACTGGGTAGTAACACATCATTTTAGTTATCTTACTGATGTATTTTGCCTTGCGTGGCATGTTATATTTGTTTGCATTGTATTTCTTCAAGCCAACCGTCAAAAAAATCATTATGGTTGTTGGACTCTGAGTGGAAAAAGTAGTTTATTATTAGTGTCAGCTTTCAATTGATAAGCTACTGTTTGTTTGATCTGCATGCAAGGATGTGCATTGCATCATATCTTAATGTCATTTAAGATCAATAGAAGTCATGCCTGAATAAATACTTAGGGAAGGAGAATGCAAGCAAATATTGTCAGAAACAGCGAGTAGAGGAACAAAGTGATAATGGGGGGAGAAGACATGGTGGATGCATTTTTACCCAGTGTGGATTAATCTACCCTGTATGAACCAGTGGAAAAGAAACCACTTTGCCCTTGCTAACTGTATTTCATGCCACATTGTTTGTGGTGACATCTGGCAGAGCTGTCTCTGGTGCAAGGTCTAGGACCATCCAGAGTTCAGACCTTTGCTTTGATTCAGAAATCTCCTGTGGTAATCTTTTCAGTCACCTGGTTTTGGCTTCTGCCAAAGACTGACTTGAGCTAAAACTTGATGGCTTAATCATTTTTTGGGAACTGCAGTACTTAGGCCATGGGCTGTTGTGGGGTTAAATCAACTAGCTTTGTTTGCAAGATACCTTGTGGTGTTTCGGGACACAAGGATGTCAGCTTGCAGCCTGTGCTCCTCATAGCTGTCTTGCCTTTCACCTCATGGGAAAAGATTTATCAGGCCTAATGACATCTAACTGAGCCAGTCTTGCTAATTTGCCAACGTTACTTATTTCTGTTAATTTGATCAGTGGACACAAATGAGATAAATAATGTAATCTGTGCCTGTCTGAATGGCTTCATACTTCTCAGATTGTTTAAATGATTTTATTTATTTATTTTTTTAATCTGCCATGAGTTTGTGGGTTGTCTCATGGAGTTTCAACTAACTCCAGTTTTCTGCCTCCTCAGAGTTTATTTGTATTCCCCTGTGGAAGGTTTATTTTTTCGCAGCCCTATGGGACAGACTTGTTTTGGTAACGCGCCTGCAACTTGCTTTCTAAACTACAATTTGTATCCCTGAGAGACTGGACTTTGTTAAAACTGCACTCAAAGCTTTGTCTAGGCCATTTCTGTAAACTGGCATAGTAGTGCCTCTGTGTGTGTGTGTATTTTCTTCTTTTTTTGGGTGCTTTTCTATTGGCTTCAAGAGAAATTTTCGCCCCTTGCCCTGCTTCTTGTGTCACCTGCAGGAGAACTACAGCCACAATGTCTGTGTTGCAAACTTTTCCAAGTTGGAAACTATGAAATGCATTTCTTAGAGAAACTTAAGTGTTGAGGAGCTTCTAAAATAACACAGGAATTAAAAAGGCCTATCAGCTAAGACACAGTACAACTAATGGTGGTGCTTTCTGCTTCTTTTGAATAGATATTTGTTCCTCAGCTGCCTAATTTTATTATTAAAGTAGTATTTGTAGTAGATGTGGGTCACATAAAACTCACCGAACTTACAGCAGCTTACTTTTTGGTTTATATGTGTAATTCATGAACATTTTGGGAGAAAGCAAGACTGCAATTTAGTGTGGAAAGTCTCTACCTTAGTTTTATATAGGAAGCTGCAGAAACATTGCTGGGTTTAGGTCTGGTGTCCTAAATGTCTTGAAATACAGGTGAACGGAATACTTCAATGCCTTCCCTGTACATTGTGCATGAATACACAAGGGATGCCTGTGTTTTAAGGTTTCTGATCCTTGATGGCAAATGTTTCTTTTTTGTTGCTTGTGACTTCATCAGACTGATTTAAAATTTTTTGAGCAAACAGGAGAATTAGTTTCATGATGAGGAGCAGGAGGCACTAGTAGGGCACTAGTATGTTTTTGCAAATGCAGCATAAGGTTCTATGGTCGAGTAGTCAGCCTCGCTGATGCTTTTGTTTTTAAGATTAGGCTGATGGCTTTGAAAAGTTGTGTCAGATTTTCACCAGTTAATGAGTTTCATCTTTTTTTTTTTGAGGATTCTTGCAACTTTGACCAGTGGGAGAATACCTGATACAATCTACTACCTTGATTAGTCATTGTTTTTCTGCATTTCAGTAGACAGAATGGAAGCTCTTCTTCAGAGTTAAATTCTGGTTTGCATAATTACATCCACAATGAGTGAGTAGATCAAACAGTAATTAACTGAATCACTGGCTAATGACCACTGGAAGAGGAGAGAAATTAATGGGCAGGAGGGGTACTGCTGTTGACCCATACCAGGTTGTCTTTTTAGTTGACAGCCTTCACTGAGAAAAGACACCACTGTTTTGGCATACTGCATCAGTAGTGCGACAGCTGCTCAGTGCTTCTCTGAAGGGTTAACCTTAACTCCAGCCTGCAGAAAGGAGAAGGATATGTAAAAGATGTAGTCACATTTCTGTGTTTTTAAGTTGAGGCTCATAACCACCATTATTAATGCATGTATTGTTTTGTACTTTGATGTGATAAAGACTTTCAGTTTAGCTGCGTGTACTAAGTTTCTTTGCTGTATACATCTACTGGGACATAAACATCTCTGGCTTAGAACGTTTTGCAGTTCTGGCCATGCATAAGGTAAGGCTAACTGAGTTATAAGACTTGAAGTAGTATATCTAAGGGTACTGCTGTGCTGCTGCTGAGAGACTCTGGTAAAGGTCATATTAGGTATCACAGGAAGTTTAATTTCTACCAATAAACTTATGGCTCTAGCAAATTGTCCTGCCATAGAATCATGGAACTGGATGATCTTCGAGGTCCCTTCCAACCTAAACCATTCTAACTCCCATGCTGTAGGCAGGGACACCTCGCACTGGAGGTACATGTTAAAGTACCAGTTCCTCTAGCAGAAATAAGTGGTTCAGAGCAGTCTTGCTCCTGTGCTTAAGTTACTGTTATTACTGTGGGATGCAAGTAGTTGATGATGTTTTCAGCAGGCAAATGTTCAAACTGATGGTTCAGTTAAAGTATGATCTTGCCAAAAGGGCTTTTTGTGTTTTGAACAAATTGTACAAATGGATTCCTTTCGTATACCTACAGGAATATTGAAGCATATGGTGCATCCATAATTGAACTTGCCTTCTACTCTGATTCAGTTTATCAGTTCGCTGTGTGAATCGCTTTATATGGTTACAACTGGGATTAAAGTCTTTGCTTTGTAAAAAGCTTTTCAGAAAAAGGTTTAGAACACTTACTTAGAGGGGAAAAGATTTATATGTGTTATGATGCTGTTGCCATAAAATCATGCCTCCAAGTTTTGATATATTTTAGATTAAAAAACATTCTTTGGACTTGACCAGATAGCAACTCTGATGGGAATGAAAATCTGAAGGAATTGATAATCAGGGTAAAAATTCACTTATCCTGCATAAAGCTTACTTTTCTGAATGCCTGGTAACACAGAATGTGCCACTTCCTGCTATGGAAAGAACAAAGGAAGTTACAAAGGGTAAAGAGAGCAGGCAAATTGAGTCTCTCTGTTCGTGGTAAGGCAGAAAGTCTTTGTCTGGAAGATGATAGTGACAGAGGAAGTGCTGGAGACAGTACAGATATGGTGGCAGTGCCATGTTTGCTTTGAAATGCAGGGGAAGTAGAGCATCTTTTAAACCACTTTTAGTATACAGAAGTCATGACTATTATTGAGGAATAACTTTAGGGAGTTGCTTTGGAGCTGAAATACCCTAAAATGCATTTCACTTGAAATTGGAAAGCTTTATTTATTTATTAGCTATTAAGATTTTGCCTAATAAATTTTTTGTCATGCAATAGAAACTGCACATTGAAAGTCTGTACAGAAATGGGCTGAAAAGGGAACCTCCCATTGCTTTTGAAGACCTAATCCACAGTGTGTAGTTAGACTGTATCTGGATTTTTCTATCAGTTCTCTTGATTTCTTTATCTTCATAGCTATAGGCGAATCATTGTAACAGTTTCTGACCTTTTGTTCTTGTCAGCTCTGTGTTGTTAATAGTCTGAAAAGCAGAATGACTTCTTGAAACAGACGTTGCAGGAGTTTGGAAGGGTCTTGATGGACAGGAAGGATCATCCTCTGGCAAAATAGACTTAGTACAATGATTTTACACTTGGAAGCTCTTTTATTTTTACCAAAGAATGCAAATGGGTTGGACTTCATTTTTCCTTTTAAACATAAGAGGTTTCTGTACTTGACATGATGGAGTAAGGGAAAGTTAATTTGTTTGTGTGCACATGGTTATTTTTCATGTTTTCTAAAACAAGAATAGCTGAGGGAAGAATACATGTGCTTTTAATATACACTGTGGTGTTACAGGTAAGGCAGCAGTAATTTAGGTGATCTTTGTTGCTTGCAGTTTAGAAAATTACAGAAAATACTATGAAGTGTTTTCTGTGGTGCCTTATGTTGAGTATTTGGGAAGGCTTTTCAGTGTAATGAATTCAATTGCTCTTACCTAAAATGGTTTACACTTTGTCTTTAATTGCAGTTTGGGCTGTGTTTGGTAGAATCAGTATTTGGTGAATTTTCAGAACTGCTTAGATACTTAAGCTGAACTGTGCAGAGAGATCCCTCGTTAACCTATTGCACACCGAGTGACGCTCTTCTGCGTTTGGTGTGCCAGTGTGCCTGAGGGAATGATAGGTGGTTAAGATGGAACATAGGTTTGTGTTTGCTTGGTTTTTATTTGAGAACTAAAAGCTCATGTAAGCACCCAAGACTGAAATGTGTTTAAGTGCAGGTTTTGAAGGCCAGGATTTCGCTCACTGTCTTTTGCGGTTTTGATACTGAGAGATGTCTTCCAATCTGTTTGACAGCCTAGGAAAGGAACTTGGAACTTAACATAAGATACTTAATAATGAACTAAGGTGCCTTATGTGTCAGATCTACATCTGAAACTACATTATGATAGGCCTCTTGCTGCTAGATTTTGCTTCTGGGCCTCCCTCCCAGGTATGTCACTGCTGCACAAGTGACTGAGTCATTTGCTGTCTCTGTCCTCCTCCACCTCATACGTGCTTGCTCAATTAAGAAGGCAGAGAAGAAGTAAGAAGCTGCACCAGAAGACTTGCTCATCAAACCACATCCTAAAAATATCATGGTAGCTTCGAGTGTTTCTGAGTCTTTGTATGTTGCTTTCTCTGAAGACCAGCACATCTAGTAAACATTTTTTTTTTTAAAGAGCAGCAAATCAAACTGGACAAGGAAATGGCTTATCTGAAAGCTGGCATAACTTTGGTTTGTAAGACGAAAAGAGCAGAGGTTGCAATATACACAACTTGGCGTGTGTAGGGCAGCTGCTGTGTCATTCTGAGACAAGTCTGTAACTCTCTTGGTCTTGCATCCTTCTGCAGCCAGGATGTTAGCTGAGGCTGTTCTGGGTGTTTGTGGACACTACAATCTGGGATGAGACAAGGTCTCTCTCTTTACCCAATACACAGCTGTTGGATGAGAATAATCTGGTTATGTTTTGAGCTGTGTTTCTAATCGGTAGGTGACTGATTCCTTGTTTCCTCCCCAGCACAACCCCTGTGGGCCCTTCTTAGTAACGTGTCACTCCTTTAATTTCTGAGTGTAGTTCTGGGAGGTATTGTCTGAAACAATGTCAGTAACATGAGGTATTTTTGTGTTTTCTGTGTGTTCCTGTAATTAAACTTACTGTTCTGCTTTTTTTGACCTCTCTTTCAAACCTGTGTTAGAGCGGCGTGGGTGTCGCTGCTAGCTGGGTGCATGGCAGATGGCATCTGTGTGTGCCTCCCAACAGGTGTGTTTTTGTTTTCCTGGTGTTTGTTTTGCAATTCAGTGGGAACATAGTCTTTTACATCTGTATTTCAGTCTAGCTTGAACAAGTTTAGCTGAAGCAGTGGTTGACTTGTGGTTTTGATGGAATGGTTGTTTGGCAAGCTTTGCCTGTAAACACTTTGGTGCTTTCAGCACATAATCTTTTGGGGCAGCCATCATGCAATTGCATAATCCTGAATTATGTGCTTTACAAATAAGCCGCGTTTATGAGGATTGAATGCAGGCTTTGAGCAGCTGGAAGTTTAGTGCATGGAAAAAAAACCCTCTACCTTCTTGTCAGTATCCCAGGCTTTATTTTAAATACTTCTGGTTTGTTTTCTCTTGCCATGCATAGTTCAACCCAGTATGAATCTTCTGAGGAATGTGTGGGATTTGCTTCAGGTTTTCCAGCTGTTGTTCAGCTTTGCTAGTCTATAGTTTCAGGTAATGCATTCGTGACCCTTGCGATGTTCTACTCATTTTCCTGCCCCTGATAGTGGCTAGAAAACTTTGATCTAATAAAGGGAAGTTGTAGTAGCTGAAAACCATACGTCCTGGAGAATGAGTGCAACACTTCTTTGGATAGTCCGAGAGTGACTTAGATGCTTATTAATCAAAGCTGTTTTACAAGTATCGATTTTGCAGATGTACATACTGATGAAGTGATCTAATCAGCTCCCTCCTGGCCCCCTGTCTAATTGTTTATTTTGTATGAGGAGGAAAATGTAAAACAGTGTATTACAAATGGCTATTTTTATAGTGCTCTACTAGCTTGAGGACTGCCAGTGCTAGAGATAACACCTTGAGGGGTGTTCCATTAAAAAGTACCTGATCTTCAGTGAATTCCCACTGCAAATCAAACTGTAATTCTGACCTGGGTGTTGTCCTGCAGTTACAATTGTATGTTGTGGAGAAGAATTACATTTCTTTTTAAACACTAGCTATCTTACTGAGATTTTTGCCAATCCTTATACTCCATAGGTAACTCTTTCCTGTTTAGGTTCATGATTTGTAGCCGTGTCTCTTTCTCAGCCCCACCAAGGCCGTGATTGTCCACGCTCTGGTTTCCTTGGGAGCTGTGCTGTGTGTCTTGTAACGCTGCCACCGTTTCTCTAGTCCCTCTATTATCTCTTTTGAACAGCGTTAGTGACAAGCACCAGTCGGGAAGAGCTGTGGTGGATTTTCTGTGCTGGTGATTCCTTGCTTTCTGTCATACCCTGGTTCTTCTCACTTGCCCTTTCCTGTAAAACTGTTGTTTTCAGTGGATTATCCATCATGATTTTAAGTCATTTTCTGAAGGTTTAACTGCAAATGTGAAACCTGTTAATATGTAGATTCCTTTGAGATTATTTTTCCCTTCCTAAATGCATTTTTTGGCAGTGAATTTAATCTAATGTTTTTAGTTCACGGTCAGCTACTCACCGCAGAACTTCAGTAGTTATCTACAGTGACTTTTGGACAAGATTGTTGTGACTGAGTCTGTATCTGAGTCTCAAGAGCCAGCTCTGGAAAGTTTACAAAAGTTTCTGTATCTGTGAGTTTACTGCATGTTTGTGAGGACAGGCTGAGGTGCAGATGTTGGGAAAGGTTATCAAAGCATCAGCCTTTTACCCTTTTTTCTCCTTTGGTCACCATTTGAAGCTGATTGCTTCTGCTTATCTCCCACTTTATATTTCTTGATTGGTCATAATTTCCAGGTAATTTGTTGTGCTCTGATCCTATGAAAATCTCTTCCTGAGGAACCTTCAGAGAGAGATCTTGGTATTCTCCTGAGATTAGAGTGGTATTCTTGGCACTTGTGAATGTATTTCACTGAATAGTTTTTGTTCTAAATGATGTAAATCAGGCTGCTTTACCATGTAACTTACTGTAAAAAAAAAAAAAAAAAAAAAAAAAGGCAATGTTTTCCTTTTGAATAGGCGAGTGAAGTAGGATAAATAGTAAAGAGTACCTCTAGCAGAGCCAGAAGGCACACCTTGTAGTTGTGGCAATGGCATGAGATAACTCTGAATGCCTTTTAGCCTGTTGCATTATGCTGCCTTAAACCCAAGCTGCCACACAGTGAAACTGGAAATGTTTGAAAGACACAAGTGCCTTGCCAACTGGGAGGCAACCACACCCTGACTTGTTTGCTGTGCTGATGAAGGTGCATTTGTAATATATTGTAAACAGTTTCTCATGGTTGCTGTGTAATAAGAGGCTGATTTAATGAAATTTTTGAAGTGAACAAGTACAGTAAATCTCAGCTTGACATCACAGGTTCTTTTGTTGGAGCACTTCAAACTGTTGAATAAAATGTGCAACTGCAATTAACAGTGTGTGCAGTACTGGGACACAGCTGAGGCAGCTCTTTGTGCCTGCTTCCTGCACTCAGGTGGTGGGGAAGTCTCCCAGGGTGGAGCCATTCCTGAATCTTCCTCCTCACTTGCTCACCAGCTGTGTAAATGAGTATGCTACAGGTACACATGTGTATTTTAGACCTGCCAGTATCTGGCTGAGGGTCAGAGCTGCGCTGTGTAGAGGGGTGGTTAGTACGCATGTTTTGAAAGCCAGAATGGTCACCTGAAAAAGATTCTCGATTTTAAGGCTATCTGAGACACATCACGTAATTCCAGATTGGATAGGGAAGATACTTAGAATCTATTCTGTTTACAGATTCCATTTACTTTTGCAAGTATTTCTCTGAGACGTCTGGTTAACATACAAGGAAAGGAAATTTGTTGGCTGAACTCTGTGTAGTACATGAATAATGAAGTTTCTGATACTGTCACAAGTGAGGTATGTTAATTTTGGAATGATATGCTGAAAAATGACGTAATCCCAATGTAATTAGTGTTTCGTGTATGATAATGTTTGTATTCAAATTCCTTTTGCTTTTGAAAATTAATTCCAAGTACGATACGCTCCTCCGTGATGCTGCTGAGATAAGTCTGTGCTTTTGTATTGCAGAAAAGAATTACTTGACTATAAGATACACCAAACAAATCCTCCAAAGTTTCATGTTAGTATCCATAAAGAGAAAAATCTTCTTCTCTGACCTCTTAGACATGAAATCGTGGAATAACAAAGACATTTACTGCTTTAGTTGTACTCAAAGAATGATTTTAACCTTTTTGGGTTTTTTTTGCGGGGGAGTACAGGACGTCAGTGGCTACATTCCTCTCTACCAAGCATTTCATCCTTTATTTCAAATTAGAATTGTAGCTGGTTAGAAAACAGCTCTTGATGGAGAAAATACCTAAGTGTTGTCCTCTCAAGAAATGCTCCAAAACATAATAATGGAGCGAGAAGATCTTTGTAAAATGATAATGCTTCTTCTGTGGTTCTGTAGATTCCTGTGGTGTTTCTTTTACCAGTCCTGTTACCTTGAAATGAATTCTGACATCCCAGGTTGCTGTTGCAGGTAGCCAGCAAGCATACATTTTTATTTTTCGAGTTCTTTGCTGCTTTAAGGGATCAGTTAAAGTATTTTTTCATGGCAGCTCAGGTGCTAGAACACACGATGGCAGTTTCCATAAAACACACCAGTTGTTAGGGCTGCTGTGGTTGAATGTGGCGCTCTGTCTGAAGCCCGAAGAAGATAAACTGCCTTACCCAACACATTCTTCAGTGCACTTGAATGACTTTGGTTAACCTCCTTTGTATTTGGATTACTACTTGTAGTTTTTGCTGCTTCTGATGTTCCATATCCCAGTGGATTCTGGGATTCTGCTGTAGATCATCAATAGTTCTGAGAGTCTGACCCAGCTTTCATAGATGAGGTGGTCTGCAGGCAAGTGGTAAATCTACCTAGTTGAATGTCTTACTATTAGTAAGGAAAAAACAACCCAAAACTCCACATGAAAACCTTTTACAGGAAAATTGCTGTGATTAAATACTACTTGTCTTGTATCTGCCTTTTTATTTTGAAGTTGGTGCTTCTGTGTTGTAAGATACTTATTTCCACTGACCTGCTCTGCAGGTCCTAATCATTAGTCATGACAGCTTGTGAATAGGAGGGTGACACCTAAGCTACAGGGTGATCATAAAGAGCAAGCTGACCATGAGGAACTGAAAATGATCTATGGGCTACCTACTTCAGTCAAGAAGCTACTGGGAGGCCAAACAATCACTTCAAATTAAGTGGCTGTAGTTGCTTCTGGGAACAGAGCAGCTTTGAATAATCAGGGAGAACACAAAATGTAGGAAGTTACACACGACTCCTCTGTTGTGAGTACAGAGTCTTAGAACCAGACAGGTTGGAAGAGACCTCCAAGCTCATCCAGCCCAACCTAGCACCTAACCGTATCCACTCAACTAACTCATGGCACTAACTGCCTCATCCAGCCTCCTCTTCAACACCTCCAGAGATGGGGTCTCCACCACCTCCCCAGGCAGCCCATTCCAATGCCTATCACTCTTTCCACATAGAACTTCTTCCTAACATCCAGCCTGAACCTGCCCTGGTGCAGTTTAAGGCTGTGTCCTCTTGTTGGGTGCCTGGCAGAAGAGCCCAACCCCACCTGGCTACAATCTCCTTTCAGGTAGCTGTAGAGAGTAATGAAGTCTGCCATAAGCCTCCTCTTCTGCAGGCTGCACACCCCCAGCTCCCTCAGTCTCTCCTCTCAGGGCTGTGCTCCAGGCCCCTCCCCAGCCTTGCTGCCCTTCTCTGGGCACCTTCCAGCACCTCAACATCTCTCTTGAATTGAGGGGCCCAGAACTGGCCACAGCACTCAAGGTGTGGCCTGAGCAGTGCTGAGCACAGGGGCAGAAGAACCTCCCTGCTCCTGCTGGCCACACTGCTCCTGATCCAGGGCAGGATGCCATTGGCTCTGCTGCCCATCTGGGCACACTGCTGCCTCATGTTCAGCTACTCTCTCCTAGCAACCTCAGGTCCCTCTGTGCCTGGCTGCTCTCCAGCCACTCTGTGCCCAGCACTACTTGGGGTTGTTGTGGCCAGAGTGCAGAACTTGGTGCTTGGACTTATTCTGTCTCATCCCATTGGCTTCTGCCCACCCATCCAGCCTGCCCAGGTCCCTCTGCAGGGTCCTCCTACCCTCCAGCAGATCCACAGGTGCTCTTAGCAACTGCGTGGTGTCACCTGCAAACTTACTGATGCTGGACTCAATCCCCTGGTCCAGATCATCAGTGAAGATATTGAACAGGACTGTGCCCAGCGCTGATCCCTGGGGCACACGACCAGTGACAGCTGCCAGCTGGATGTGGCACCATTCACCACCACTCTCTGGGCCCTGCCCTCCAGCCAGTTCTTAACCCATATCAGAGTGAATCTGTCCAAGCCATGGGCTGCCAGCTTTGCCAGGAGCTTGTGGTGGCAGAGGATGTCAAAGGCTTTGCTGCAGCCCAGGCAGACTCCATCCACAGTCTGCCCTGCACTCACCAGGAGGGTGAACTGATAGGAAAAGGAGATCAGGTTGGGCAGGCAAGACCTGCCCTTCCTAAACCCATGCTGGCAGGGCCTGATCCCTTGGCCATCCTGTAGATGCTGTGTGATGGCACTCAGGATGAGCTGTTCCATAACCTTGCCTGGCACTGAGGTCAGGCTGACAGGTCTGGAATTTCCCAGTTCCTCCTCCCAGCCCTTCTTGTGGATGGACATCACATTGGCAGCTTCCAGTCTTCAGAGATCTCTCCAGTGAGCCAGGACTGCTGATAAATGATGGAGAGCAGCTTGGGCAGCTCATCTGCCACCTCTCTCAGCACCTTAGGGTGGATCCCATCTGATCCCAAGGACTTGTGAGGATCCAAGTGGTTCAGCAGGTTCCTTACTGCTTCCTCCTGGATTACAGGGGAACTGTGCTGGTTCCTGGCTCCCTCTGCCAGTTCAGGAGGCCACTTGTCCTGGAGACAACCTGTCCCACTGTTGAAGACTGAGGCAAAGAGGTGTTAAGTACCTCTGCCTTTTCATCATCTTTTGTTACTCTATTCCCCTCTGCATCTAATAAGGAGTGGAGGTTGTCCTTGAAACTTCTTTTGCCATTGATATATTTATAGAAGCATTTTTTATTCTCCTTAACAGCAGCGGCCAGTAAATCTCTACTGTCACTGATGAGTATTTACTGTATTTTTGTATGCAAAAATTGCCCCACTCTCCCCTGTTATAAAGAACTACTTTCTGTTATTTGTTTCTTTTTAAATGTTGGTGAAGGAAGTAGATTGGATATGACTAACCTACATTAAAAAGAATTAAAATCCTGGTTGTAGAGTGGTTTTCGCTGATAAAAGAACAGTGTTAATGTATTTGTCTTTGTTGTAATTAGCTTCATGTAAGTAATTATCGTAGAAGCATAATGGAAATTTAATCTGAATTTTAAAAACAGAAGCAATATTATCTTAATAAGGCACGTTACTGTTTGTAATGGACTGTAATAGTAAAACATACTTACAATTTGAAACTGTTAAAGAAGACTTTTATTAGCGTTTGGAATTTTGTGTGATAGTAAAGCAAAATTCGCAAGCTTTTTGTAGACGAGAGACTTTAGTTAGCTGTTTTGGCAGTAAAAATAGTTTGGAATGAATTCTGGTAATCTAAGGCATCCCTGACAGTCAGGCAAACAAACACATATAATGTGTGTATACTTTAACTGTGGGTAAGGTAGGTGATCGTGGCAGTTGACTGTATGGGGGTTTGCAGTGGAGTTGCATCTCTCTGGGCTGTCTGATACAGGACAGTGTGTTTATTTAACAAAAAGTTCTATTTCTGAACTGCCCTTGGCAAGCTGCTTGACTGCCCTTGGCTAGTGAGGTTGAAAGATTTAGTGTGAGAGTTTTTGTCTTGTAAAACTACGTATTACATTTTAGGCATAGCTTGTACGACTCTGAATTGGAGAAGGTGGTAAAGCAGGAAATAGTGTTTATTCCTAAAACATTTCTGAAGTTGTCCACTTAGGAAAAAATGATAAACGTGTAAAAATCATAAAAATGGAAGCCTGCTAAGTGTGCGTGACTCTGTGGTCACTGATAATCAGGAATAGATCTGCTTGATATTTCAGGGTCTCATCTGGGTACTGTACTAAGGCCTTCTGACTTAAAAGCAGCATTGTACTTCAGTTTTCTGGAAAGGCTTCGCTATCAGATGGATTTAAAACCAAAACTTTGTTGCTGTGACCAATAAATGCAGAGTGGTGCTATGCTGGCAAAGATTTATCTTACTAGTTTTGTTAACCCTTGATAACAAATTACACTGAGATGCCCATTTATTTTTCAGATTTTGTGTTTCTTGGGTAGGGGAGATTTTTATTTCAATTGGATGTAACTGACAGCCTCACAAAATATTTCTTAATTCTTAAATGGGTCTTCTTATCTTGCAAATAGGTTTGTTACTGTGATTTTTTTTTTTTTTTTTTTTTTGTTTAAAAATTTTGTTTTTTGGGGTGGGGAGATAGGGGGGTAAAAAGTGGTGGGAGGCAGTGGGTCGTTTCCTTTGTCTGCCTTTANNTTTTGTTTAAAAATTTTTTATTTACAATTGCACATTTGCTGTGATTAGTGCCTTGTATTTTGCCAAATACAAGTTGCATCATTGTTGCCTCTTGGTAAAATGAGTTTCCATTACTTTTCAAAGAAACAAGCAACCCATAAGTAGAAAGGTGATCTCACAAAACACGTGTTAACTATCTTCTAAGCCCCCTTGACCACAGCATAATTTCATGCAGATACACAGGTATACACAAGTAAGTTATGAGTTGATGGGAGTTACAGATTCATAGAGTACCAGGTTGGAAGGGACCTCAAGGATCGTCCAGTGCAGTCTTTCAGGGTTAGAACCTAGTTCAAATGAGATGCCCTAGCACCCTGTCAAACTGGGCCTTGAAACTCTAATGTTGGGAATCCACCACCTGCCTTGGGAGTTTATTCCAGTGTCTAACAGTTTGAATGGTGAAAATTTTTTTTTCTTGGCATCCAGTCTGAGTCTCCCCAGTAGTAACTTGTCCCCACTACCCCTTGTCTTTACCATGCGACTCTTCATTAAACCCAGTTCTCTCAGCCTGCCTTCATAGGAGAGGTCTTCCAGTCCTCCGTCGTTCTTGTGGCTCTTCTGGACCCTTTTCAGCCTGAATTCCATGTCGGCAACGAGCAGGAGACTGTGTTAATGTCTTATACAACTGTAGTGACCATGAATGTATGCTTTGAGCTTTTACTTACTGACCTAATTTACAACTGACTGCCTCCTTTTTGAGGGGAACAGTGTCCTCTATTCTGCATGGTAATATTACTTTGCTTTGCTGTGTAGAGCTGGGGTAGAGTATCTTTCAGAGCCAAATAGTTTGATCCCGATTCAGTTGCCTTATAGGTGCATAAAAACCAGGTATGGCCAACCTTAAAACGACAAATTTTAGTTAGCAGAGGGAATGTGCTTGGTTGGGTTTGGGTTGGCGGGTTTTTTCCTTTTCTAGGCAAAGGGTAGGAACGAAAAATAATGCAAAACAACATGAGAACTTGGCTGTTGTCCTAAACATCATTCCACCAAGACCATCTTCTGGACTATTATAGATGTGTATTATTATATGCATACGTGGCCATGTATTTTATATATATAAGTGTATATACATTTGTCAGAGTGCTTAAGGTCTCTATACACTGGAGAATTCTAGACTTGCTGTGTACTGTACCTATAAATGTTATTTACTCTTATGTCTGGTTAGTGAGTCTAACTGGTCAAGTATGTCCATTAATTCTTGAAAATAGAATCTGCTCAGAGAAACCTAAGTACCAAAGTTATCGAATAGCTTGAGCTATGAGTCAAGCTTGCAGCTCCTTAGAAGTACTGAATTTTGGGGAATCAGCTTCTGAGGAGTCAGGGAATAGAAGACAGGTGTCTCTTACTTGTGTTTTGTTTAATTGTCTGTACCCTGCTACTAATGGTCCCCTCAGAAGTATGTTAGTCTGCAAAAGGTGAGCTGAGAATCTTTTATCGCTTACTATGTATTTATAAGGGGAAAAAAAGTATGCACAAACAGACCTGTGGTACTATTTTTCTTGTCCTTTTAATGAACCAGATTTTATTTCTGCTCAAGATACACTTCCTCATCTGTTTCCAGTGTCAAAGGACAGACAAAGAGCTTTGAAAGCAATAATTACTTAAAGATATAAGAGAAATGCCTCTCACTGGGATCCTCAGTCTACTTTTGCTCATGGTGTCCATAAGTGGTTTTGGTATTTCTCCATTATTCAGTGTTTTTTGTTTCTTCCAGTTAAAAATGTAGTGACACAAACTTCCTTTTTTTTTTTTTTTTTTCCCCCCCCCCTTCTGAGCTAGAAGGCCTTTGAACACTTTGTTATGCACCAAGAGGAATGAATTTTCAAACATACTTGTGTACATTTTATATGCTAAGCTTCACTTCTGGCTAGTATTTGACTGGGATCAGTTGTGTAGCACAGAGCTGCTTTGTGAGGAGCACCAACTTCTTTGTAGCTTGCCAAGAAGTGTATGTGGGTTGGTGGCATGAATGCCATCCTTTGCTATCCTTGGTGGTTTTTGTTTTTTGTTTTTTGCTTTTTTTTTTTGTTTGTTTGTTTTGTTGTTTTTTTTTTAAATGCCAGGATTGAACCACACACAGTGGAAGGAAAAAATGACAGTAGTGAGTCTGTTATTTAAAAAAAATATTAGATTAGTCTTTCAGTGTAGAAATGCTGACAAATAAACCAACAGTTACTTGATATTTCTTCACATTAAGATTCTCTAACCTTTTCCAAACTGTTTTGAAATTTGCATTTAAAAAGTAAAACCAAGCACTTCATTAGTGTACTGAGTGAGCAGTAAACTTCAAAAGTGAATAGTATCTGGTTCTATTAAGGGTTTTTTCTGCCGGCATTAAGTAGAATTCTGGAGTTATGAGATGTTTCACAGTTCAGTGTTTGGTTCACTACCTGACAGGGCTGTAATACTAAAGTTGTCATGTTCCTTGACCCAAAATTTTATGGCAGTTGTATATGATACTTAGAGTTTGTGAGCACTAAAGATAGGGTGCAGGGCAAATCACAGAAGTTATTTCATGAATGCAATGGGATTTGAAATGTCTGAGAATATAATGTTTTCATTAAACATCCCATTTCCTACTACTTAGTTTTCTAATAAAGATTCTGATTTCCCTGGTGGAAATGCATTGTTCTGGAACTAAGAGTAAAAACATAATTTAGCTAGAATTTGGCGAAGCGTCCTAAGATGGTAAGTTTAAAACCTGTGTTGAAAATGGTATTTGATGTTTGTGGTAGGTTACAGAACTAACCGATTTCAGACCTTCTCTACATGCGTGTTCAAACAGCAACTCCCACAATGTGTGCAGCTGGAGAATGTCCTGGGTAGTTTTGGTTTCAGCCAAAGATGAAACATTGATCCTGTGTGTAAGGTGAGGCTTCGTGATGGTGGTAGTTTAAAATGACACTTCTGCCACAATCAGTTTTTTTCCTACTGAAGTGTTCTACTTGCCATTCTAGCAATGGTACTATCAGATTGGCACATGGGCAGTGAGTCACAGCAGCTCTTTTATTGACTTTCTGGATTTTTAAATTTTTTTTTTTTTTTAACCTCTCAGAGCAACAAAGTGATTCAGCTTGCTGCTTACTGCACACTAGTGTGCACACTGAGGAGGACTGAGACCGTGTGGCTGAAATGCAACATCTCCCAACCAATGCAATGCTGCATGGCCCTAATGCAGTTGTGAATTTTCATTATTATGCTGCTTATGACGTCATAGAAATGTGCTTTTGCATTTGTTCCTGCTATAGTAAAATAATTTAGCTGTATTAAAACTAGGCACAATTAAACCGTTTTCTGAAGTCTTCTTAGAAAAGCTTCCAAATTCTGGATATCTCTCTTCCTTCCTTTTCTTGGTTTGTAAAAACAGTCTGCACTATTTTCTGCAGTTTTGTTGCATCAGCTTTGTTTCTGTATCTGATAATTATTTCCCAAAAGCAGAGAGCTGTGATAAGTTGGTATATTCTTTTTTTATTTTAAAAAGCCTGTAAGACAAGAACACACTGTGTTGGCTGACCGATAGGGCCCGTGCAATTAAAATAAACAAGTGAAAAGTTGTGTTTGTGGTTATAAAGCAAGGATAAGCACAGCATAGCAGCACAGAAGAGAGCAGTTATTTTGTGCTGATTACAGTGTATTTTGGAGGGACTGTGTTCAAGTAAAAATGGTCTCAAAGAACCGCATCAAAATCAGTAGCTTTCCAAAGGCACTCAACATTTTCAGCTTCTCTCATTATTTTCTTTATATTCCTGCTTCATATTTTGCTTTGCTTGCTCTGTCTCCATAAATGATTACTGTATTGCACCTTCACTAAAGAGTGAATGTTGCTTCTATAAAATGCATTGTGTAACTTGTTTGTTCCTTGGGTGCCTTTAGGGAAAGGTCATGCTGTGTGTGTTTACACCTGTGAGCCGCCACACTCGCCTGCTCTCTGAACGCCCTTGCGCCTCCTATGCCTGCGCTTTCTCTCTTACCCTGAAAAGATTTGATGCTGGAGAGTCATTGGACTGTTTCTTATTACAGATGCCTTGAAATGAGAGCAAGATTAAAACTAAATGTGGTTTGCAAATATTTTTAAAATGAGTAATGTGTTAGACTTGGGGGGTGTTAAAATGGGCACGCATCAGCTGTGGAAAGAAAGGTGTAAAGCAGACAAGTCTCAACATGTAAGTATTGTTAAGAGAGAGACGCTCTTACATATGGCACCCTTTGTGACCAGGGCAGGGGGGTGCAGCAGTGTTGGCATAATACTGGATGTGTGTCCTCCTCCTTTCGTGTGGTGGTTTTGCTTTTTAAAGTGCTTGGTCTGTTCAATAGATCCGTAAGGCACCAAGTATGCTCATTTGGAAAGTAAGAGTGGCAGAATGTCTCCGGGTTGGTGTTGCTTTCTCTATCCCTTGCTTGCAAAGGGTGGTTGTCAGCAAATCTGTCTGTCTGGTGTCTGGTAGAGATAAGGCTAAAGCATGAGTGCTGGGAGACAGTTTAAGTTGCTTACGTGAAATGAAACTTGAGATTCTGCTTTAGAAAGAAATGGCCATGTGCTGAAAAATCTCAACACATGTTCACAGACATGAGTAATTATGAAGTGGAACTGGACCTACTTTAGTGTTCATATTCACTTCAAAACCATAACATGATGTTTTGCATATAAATTGCTGGAGTTTTGATTGTTTGTCCATCTCTTTGGATAACCTAATCTCGTGGCTAATAGAGAATAGCACATTAGGGGGCTATGAAACAGAAAAGCTGGGGTGATTTCTAAATGATACGCTAAAAATAATTTTCTAGAGTGTAGACTGTGAAGATGGTGTGGATGCTCATGATTAGATTATTGAACATGATGTATTTTTTTATTGTAAAAATGGGAATGGAATGTGCTCAGTCAGTGATGTGTAACGCACTATTGAATTAGGAATTCACAGTTTTGTCTCTCAGATCTAGGGCTTTAGGTTGACAGAGAGCTAAAAGGGCTAATGTGACTTTGGATGGTGTGGAACAGATAGGGCTATACCCAGGCTTATTTGACCTCTCTTTTTTTTTTTTTTTTTTTCTTTTTTCCCCTAAAGTATTTATAACATACAGTTTGTTGCCAAAGCCACTGTCTGTTCTGAAACTGGAAGCAAGAGGTTTGCCTTTGCATAGTAGCTAGCTCACAACTGAGTGTTTGTGTTTTCTACAGGTATTGTGAGACTATACCTGTGAATAGATAAGGAGCAGTGAGGAGTGAAGTAAGGATTGGATGCTTAGGCTTGTTCCAAGATGCTCATGTTCATAAACACTTCTTGTTTCTATGGGTTTCTTATCTCTTACCATGTTTTAAATACTTCTTGATTTATTCTAAAAACCACTTCTAAACTCTGAGTTTGCTTATTGCATCTTCGGCCACAATGGTAGCTGATATTAATCTTGAATGTAGGACAATAAATGTTGTACAATTTATTATGCATGGTGGTTTTCTTATTTTTATAAAGTTCTATTATTTTGTTCACCTTCTTTGCCAGGTCACCATAAAGAAAAAGGTGTTGCCTTGTAATATCTGGTAAATTACTTTTAGGCATGTGGTTCTTATTAAAGTATAAAACATAGGACACTGAAAAGGAGAAATTGCTTGTACAAAGCTCTATTAGAGACTACTGTCTGCTTGTCTTGAGAAAAATGACCAGGATGGGAAGGATGATGTGAAGTGGTTTGAAGTGTTGAATACTGTCATTAGTGTTACCCTACAGTTCCTGGTCCTGTGTGCAAGTGAGAAAGATGTCTCCACCTGTTGGTGCATGCCACTGCAGTGTGACCTCTCAAATTCTCAGAGAAAAACACCGTATTGAGGTGTCTTTGAAAAAGACCCTGTGCTTAGCCTGCGGCTAGATAGTTCCCCTTCCTCCTCTTCTCAGCTTCAGCCACAGGGGTAGACGTTTCTGTCTGTCTGAGATAGGCTGGCTTGGCTCTTTGCCTAACCTGCCTGGCTGATTCTGTCCTTGGTAAATTAGGTCTCACTAATGTCATCGTTGGCTGCCATCCAGTGGTCTGGGATATTAGTATCTAGCTAAAGCCATGGACTACAAGCCAAGTTTTCGTTAGACCTTACAGATTGGCGCTATTAGGTTTGGGTAGATTTTTTCCTTGAGGAGGTTCTCTTTAAAATGCTTGCTCTGTAGGGCAATGTGACAATCAAGATTGCTTTCATTATATATGCAGAAGTGACAATGGCATCTCTAAGGGAGACAGGAAAGTGCTTTGGTTTCAAAATGTAACCTATGTCTTCTATTGTTTTCATGTGCAGGGGATGGATTTGATGCTTCCAATTGTTTATTTTGTGTAGCGTTAGTTGATTAATACTTGAGTGGTTCACAGAATGGTTTGGGTTGAGAGTGACTTTTATAGGTCCCAGATATTAATCAGAGTATTGCTGAAACCTGAGTTTGTTGTACAGACATGTTTGCATTGGGATGTGCTTTCAAGGAAAGGAAGGTCTGAAGTCTTAACGTTCTTTTAAAGTGCACCTAATGTCCTTTGTGGCATGTTCAGTTCCGACAAACCTTAACATGCATCGCTGTGCTTTAGAGCTTATTTTAGCCAGACTGACTTTTGGCAGCACTATTGTTCAGACGTAATTATAATGCTTTCTGTAATATGCTTTGGTCCTAGTACAAAGAAAATCATGCAGCTTACTGGAAGCATAGTTTCTAGTTATGCTTAATTTACCAGGCCAAGCTATGTTTAAATGTATGTAGTAAATGGTTTTAGAGCTCTCTGAGGGAGACCTGAAAGAACACCAAAGTGAGTGCCAGGCAGCACAGCAATGAAGAATGGGTACAGAGGTTCTGGTTGAGATACAGCATTGTCTTGGGTCAGGTCCATGTCCTTCTGAGTCTCCTTTGTTTGGAAAGAAGGAAAACTACTGTTTCTTTTAAGAGGCCTAACTAGATGTTTCTGAAAAGCTTTGAGAAGCTTTTGATTAATGACTATATGTAGTGTATGATTATATCACACAGAATAATAGAGGGTGGGAGAAGAAAAATTTGCAATGTAATTCTCACAACATTAAGGATTCATGGCTTTTTTCTTTTTCAAATGCAGTCTTTACATTGAAACATCATTTCTTTTGCTTCTTCTCCCCAGTCTTTAGGGTCCACCAAAACAATAATAAAATAAAGAAGCACATCTACCCAAAAAAAAAAAAAAAAGAAAAAGGCCAGAAGAAAGTGTGCAGGGCATCTCTATGCAGTTCTGGCCATGTTTTGGTGTTGCTTTTTAATATGTTTAAATTGAGGTTGCCATATTCCGCTTTTACCAACATTTGCAGCTGGTATATAGCAACTCGGTCTATGAAAACCTACTACCTTCCCCCTTTCCCTTTTTTAAAATGCACCAGTCACTGGTGAAATAGTTCACTTGCTGGCTTTTCAGTTCAGATGCTTAACTTCATACAACTGTAGAGCAGCACTCCTGCCCCTCTCAGTTTAAAACCAGATACTGGTTTCGTACCTCTGCGCTGTTTGTGGTGTGGTGGTTTTCTTTTTCTCTTGATCTTCTCTTAACCTCTTGGCTGGAGTGTTTTAAGTTACTTTTACCTTTAACTTGCATCCAGCTCTTTTGCAACAGAAATGGGCTCTGAAGTAGGCTTGTCTGAGATGTCTCTGGAAGATGTAGATGACAGAGATTGGGCTGGGATTTGAGAGGAAACTTCTTGTTCATGTGGTAGAAAGACTTGCTTGGTTGGACCAGGGCTAGGGCTGGCCAGCAGAAAAACAGCAGACAAATGGAGGTGGCTTCTCTGCCATCCACCGCATGGCACAGGGCAGTGCCATCTTAAGAGCTTTGAGCAGAATTTATAAAAACTTTTTGCTACTAATTTTCTGATATGAAAAAAGGAACTCGGTAGGTGCAGCTACTATGCTGGGGGCAGAAGCCAGTGGGAGAAATCAGAAATTTACTTAGCAAGGTGTTGACTCTGGAGAGCTTCCCTCAGCAAAAGTTCTGTCAGAACTAGCGCATCACTTGTCAGCTGGATGTAGGTGGTTACTGGCATTTCACATGCGTGCTGGCGTTCTTTTTGTCAGTAGTGGTGTTGGGCTAGAATGAAACAGAGTAGTAACAAAGAACCGTTATTTTCATTGGATTCTACCTATGGAGGGAGGTGACGAACAGGAGAGTTCTTCAGATGTTTTGTCTCTTGTATCTTGAGAGAAACAACACATTGCCTTGATAGAAATACTGACTTATTCCCCAAAGGCCTTGGTTTTAATATTTTGAAGTTTGTGACACCGAACAATAAACTCTTGCTTTCTCTCAATAAATTAGCCTTTATGTCTTTGGGAAGCAGAGCAATGCTACCTTTTATACTGTAGTCAAACAATGCCTTTGTAGTGGGTGAAGAAAGGAAGTCACTTGAGTAAATGAACCCCTTGGAAAAAAAATAAAACCCAGACCAAACCCTTCACCTTTTTCCGTATCGCACTAAGATTTTCTTTGTCTGAAGTAAACGTATTTTTGCTAAGTTGCTAAACAATCAGCTCTATTATTTTGACTATGTGATGTAGTTAACAAAAATCTAAATGACAGATTTAGACTTGGGTATGTACATGAAAATGTTACATGGCATTTTTAGCTTTGTCTGCACTCTTCCTTCAGAGCGCTAATAGCACTTAGAGCTGTTTAAAGTTAATTTAGCATGCCAGAGACACTATATAGCTGGAAGAGACATGTTACACTTCTTCCAGAAAGTAAAACTCCATTATGTTTTATGTATCTGGAGATACTTCTGGAGGGTGTTATGGTATGAGAAAGATTTAAGACACCTTTCACTTGTTTGGAATATATAAATCCCAATACATAGGAAGTGGAATAAACCTTTCTCTTAACAAGGAAAATACAAGTGGTGAAACAAGAATTTTCAAGCAAACAATTAAACGGAAAAGGCAACAAGAGGGAGGAGAGTATGAGGAAAGTGGAGGTTAAGTAGGCAGTAAAGATACGGCTTGAACTCTTTTTCAGCAGACTACGTTCAGCATGTTTCCTTTACCTTGTGATAACAGTGCAACAGCAGCAGCAGGACTTTTCTCTGTTGAGTAACTCCAGGCCTTCCTTAAAACCCGTCTCTTACAGTAACGAGAGTGCCAAGGCTATACTTTGATTCATTTAACATATTTTTTTTTGTTGCAGTAGGACTCGGAATGCTTTTTCTTAACTGTCAGCGCATTCAGCTGTGATGAACTCAATTTACTGAAGCTGAGAAGCAGAGCATGCTCAGATTTAAAATATATAGGTTGCCTATAATAAGGAAATCTCCATCAGTGGCAGGGCAATGTTTACAGTAATTACAGAAAACAAGGCACACATTCATTTTTGATGAAAGATTTGGGCGATCTGCTGAAGTTACTGTATACAGAGACCAGCAGTAATTACCAACTCATATTTCAAGTCATTGTACAATCGTCAGTGGTGCCAAAGTTCAGAGGCTGATGTCCAGGAGACAATGAGAAGTTTTATCACTCGCCATTTCACTGGATTAGCTTTCTACCTTTTTCCTGACTCTGGCTATTTTATAAACTATAGCAGTAATAAATTATGTGAAACTAAACTAATTTATCAGCCTGCTCATTTACATTGTAGTTCTTGGCTTCCTACATCTATGCTTTTATTTTTTTTTTTTTTCTGGGCAACCAAGATAAAAAACAAAGGAAAAGTTTTCATGTAAGCTTTATTTAGTTAACTAGCAAATGCAGTGCTGTAACTCAAGTGTTGTGTTTCATCCCTTAACCTTGCTTAAGTCTGCAGAACGATTGTGAACCACACTAAAACCAGCCGAGTTGCAATTATTTTCAGACGTGGTAAGTCCAGACTAAGCAGGAGTAAGACAATGGACTGAATAATTGCATGTGATACTCTTATTTCTGAGTCTTAGCAACTGTAGGGTACAATTTGCTTTGGAATATTGGCATTTTTTCCCCTTCACGAAGTTCCAACATAAGCAACATACTTGATAAAATGGTAGGAGAAAATGAACTCTCTGTGCATCAGCTGGTTGATAAAAGACCTCAGACTTGGGTTTGGACAGAAATGACGTTTTGAGGCAATGCTATATGACCAGGGATCAAAACTGGTAACATGCAACTTTGCCCTTCTCCAGTAATGGTGAGAAGTTGTAAGGTTTTGAAATGGAATTGCTTATACTGAAAAGCATGCTTCCTTCTAAACTGGAGAAGTTTCATAGGCCAACATTCACCTGTAACAAATCATCATCAAGTGGACTTCTGAAAAGATGCAATATTTGTTAGACTTTAAGGAAAATCAGCTTTTCTTCACGAGCAAGGTGAGTTAGTATTAATACAAGTTTAATATGCCAATTTTCTTCTTCACAGTTACAAACTTTTTTGGCCCGCTTGGAAAAATCTGTTACTTTTTGTTTCATCTTGTAGTCTTGTGCCATTTTTGGAAATGGAAAGATATTGTTAATGCTGCCACCTTAAACAAGGGAATATCTTCTGAAATCTGAGTTAGTCAGTTGAAGCTAGCATCAGAGTGAAAGCTTGAGGCTTGGCAGAATCTGGGAAGCATTGCATTTGCACCCTCAGAAAGCAAGTTAGAAACTGCCTGGTTTTAAAGTTGACCTATGGAAAAAAAAATAACCCAGACAGCAATTCTATAGGAGTTGGGCTTCTGCAGTTCTAACTTCCTGCTTTGAAAATCATTGATGCTTGCTCCTTTGTAAAACTTCCCCCTCCACACCTTGACCCCCTGAGGGGTTATATGCTTTGTGGAATCCATTGGGTTTTCCTTGTAAGGGATAACAGAGAGGCTATATATCTATATCTATATATGTTATCTCTAAGTAACAAACTCCATAATCAAAGCATACTGCTCAATAACTACTTCTCTGGTACCTGAGCTTTTCCCTTTCCTCCCTTATGACATGAGCAAGCCTGTGTCTGACACTATGCTGTGCAGGTCAGCTAAGCTGTTGTAGCATGGGGATGCAGATGGGGAAATAAGTTGTCTGTCAGGTTAGAGCTTGCAGTGATAGCCAACTGCTAGGTAACTTAAATCAATGTGACTGCATCTATTTGGGGAGGGTGTGTGTATTTGGTATTTCAGTCAGATTGGAATTTTAACATCTTCAAAAGAAAGTGTTAGAAAACATAGAATCATGGTAAGGTTGGAAGGGACCTCAAGGATCATCAAGTTCCAACCCCCTGCCATAGGCAGGAACACTTCCCACTAGCACAGGTCACTCAAGGCCTCATCCAACCTGGCCTTGAACACCTCCAGGGAGGAAGCAGCCACAACCTCCCTGGGCAACCTGTTCCAATGCCTCACCACCCTCACTGTAAAGAACTTCCTCCTAACATCCAGTCTGAATCTTCCCTCTGTCAGTTCAAACCCATTGGCCCTTGTCCTGTCATTACAAGACCTTGTAAATAGTCCCTCCCCAGCCTTCCTGTAAGCCCCCTTCAGATACTGGAAGGCTACTATAAGGTCTCCTGGAAGCCTTCTCTTCTCCAGGCTGCAGAGCCCCAACTCTCTCAGCCTGTCCTCATAGGAGAGCTGCTGCAGCCCTCTGAGCATCTTTGTGGCCCTCCTCTGGACCCGCTCCAACACTTCCATGTCCTTCCTGTGCTGGGGGCTCCAGAACTGCACACAGGACTCCAGGTGGGGTCTGAGGAGAGCAGAGCAAAGGGGCAGAATCCCCTCCCTTGCCCTGCTGCCCACACTGCTCTTGCTGCAGCCCAGCACACAGTTGCTGTCTGGGCTGCACTCACACTGCAGCCTCATCTTGAGCTTTTCATCACCCCACACCCCCAGGGCCTTTTCCTCAGGGCTGCTCTCAGCCATTCCCCACCCAGCCTGGAGTTGTGCTTGGGATTGTGCCTACCCAGGTGCAGGACCTTACACTTGGCCTTGTTGAATGTCATGAGGTTGGCCTGGGCACAGCTCTGCAGCCTGTCCAGGTCCCTCTGGATGGATCCCTGCCCTCTAGCAAGTCGACTGTGCCACACAGCTTGGTGTCATCTGCAAACTTGCTGAGGCTGCACTCAATTCCTCCGTCCATGTCACTGACAAAGATGTTAAACAGCACTGGTGCCAGCACTGACCCCTGAGGGACGCCACTTGTCACTGGTCTCCAGGTGGACATTGTGCCCTTGATCACCACTCTCTGTGTGCCACCATCCAGCCAATTCCTTACCCAGCAGTGCTCCACCCATCCAGTCCATGTTTTTCCAGCTTGGTGACCAGGATGTCATGTGGGACAGAGTCAAATGCCTTACTCAGGTCCAGGTAGATGACATCAGTTGCCCTTCCCTTGTCCACTGTCGCTGTGACTTCATCATAAAAAGCCACTAAATTTGTCAGGCAAGATCTGCCCTTGGTGAAGCCATTGCTGGTTACCACCAATCACCTTTGCTTTGCTTTCCATTTGCCTTAGCAGAGCTTTCAGCAGGATCTGCTCCATGATCTTGCCAGGCACAGAGGTGAGACTGACTGGTCTGTAGTTCTCAGGGTCAACCTTTTTTCCCTTCTTGAAGATGTTTGCCCTTCTCCAGTCAGCAGGAACTTCACCAGTCTGCCATGACCTTTCAAATATGATGGACAGTGGTTTGGCAACTTCATCTGCCAGCTCCCTCAGGACCCGTGGGTGGATCTCGTCAGGCCCCATGGACTTGTGCACGTTCAGATTTCTTAGGAGCTCTCGAACAGGATCTTCTACTATAGTAGGCAGATCTGCCTGCTCCCAGTCCTTACTTTTACCCTCTGGAGCTTGGACATTGTGGTTAGAGCCCTTGCTGTTGAAGACTGAGGCAAAGAAGTCATTGAGCACCTCAGATGACAGTATCTATATCTTGACAGATGACAGATGCTGTATCTTCAGCACTCATTTGAGTGCTGAACATACAGCAAGAGGAGGGAATGTTGTGATGGGAGATAGAAAACTCAGGGATCTGATCATCTTTATTTCTTTCAGCTGTTACAGCTCAGAAGTATCTGAATATTGCTAAATTGTGCTAGTTTTGTATATGAAATGCCATAACTTCAGGACACCTGCCTTCATGGCACTGGGGCCAGCAGAGGATTTTGTGTCTCTGAGACAGGCATGTGAAAACCGTGCTCCAGCAGTGCAGCCATCATGCTAGTTCGTTTCAGAATCACAAAACTTTAGGGGCTGGAAGGGACCTCCAGAGATCACCCAGTCCAACCTCCCTGCCAGGCAGGATCCCCCAGGGTTGTTCGCACAGGAATGCATCCAGGAGGGTTTGGAAAGTCTCCAGAGAAGGAGACTCCACAACCTCTCTGGGCAGCCTGCTCCAGGGCTCCAGCACCCTCACTGAAGTTTCTCCTCATGTTGAGGTGAAGCCTTCTCTGTTCCAGTTTGTATCCATTGCTCCTTGGCTTATTGCTGCTGACCAGTGAAGACAGCTTGGCCCCTGCCACTTGACCCCCACCCCTCAGGTATTTGTACACATTGCTCAGAGCCCCTCTCAGCCTTCTCTTCTCCAGACTAAACAACCCTAGGGCTCTCAGTCTCTGTTTGTTTGTTTCCTACTCTGTCACTTGTCCACTTGACTGCCAGCTGGACATAATTTTTGTGTCTTACCTGCCAGGCAGTAAAGCCTTATGCGGGGGGGCCTGTGTGGTAGATGGAAGCAGGGAGGAGAGGTCCTTGTGGAGGCTAAATATATACACGTGTGTATATATATGTATGTATAAAAATAAATGCAAGTTCAAAGAATCACATTGGCGTAGGCTAATCTGTTAGGTTCCAGGGGTTAACCTGACTTTCTGTAGTTAAGTGGAATTAGCCAAGAATATTTATGGGGTAAGCTCAAAGCAAAAGGAAAGGTACATAGCTCTTTTAAAACATTATTATCTTAAACTGTTGAAGCATGTAATTTTTTTAAATTTTTTTTTCTTAGGGCCTTTTAAATATTTACTCTCCCACTTCTGTCAAAGTTTGTGTGTAAACACATCCAGTGTGGAGTAAAAAGTCTGAATGATAAATAGGACAGCTGCTGCTTAGAGCAGAAGGGGAAAAATGTGCTTTAGAATTCTTGCCTGCATTTAAAAATCAGTTCACTGGGATTTTTCACTAATTAATTTTTAAAGTAATTTGGCCCTTGGGATAATTTCAGGGGGTTGTAAATACTCAGACTATTGGAGTTGAAAGAGCATTTTTTCATGTGTTTGCAGAACTAATTAATTAAATGTTCTCCTGACAGTTAATTTTTCACATTGCAAATGGTGGTCATAATCAATATTTTGCTTTTTGCAGCTACTCTGCTGTACACTTGGTGGAGGAAAAAACCCAGAGCTGAGTTAGCATAGTAGAGTTGAATGGAGGAAGTGTTGCTGAGAAATTGTGCAGCAGTTGTTGGGAAGACAAACGTTATTTCTTTCCTAAGAAGAAAAACAACACAGTTCTGTTAATTGGCTGGATGATGAAAGAACACTTCCCTGTTTCTTGAAAAAAGGGCTCAAATACTGAGTAGTTGAACCTAGTTTAATTAGGAGATCTGTTGTAAATGATTAAAGGTGAGATATTTGCTTATGAATAAAACTTTATCAAACCCTGTTTTGTTGGGGAGTTCAGGAGGAGCCTGCGCCGCTAAAGCGTGATGTTTCCTGACAACAAAGCAGAATCATCTGAAGTTTTTCCACTGTTTCTCGTTCCTGTTCTTTTTCAAACTGCCTCTGCAGAAGTAGGTGCTACCACTTCAGAGGACTATTGAGTGTGTGGAGCGTGGTACAGTCCTGCTGCATCTTTTCTGGGGAAATGTTAGCTTTGAAGCAGTCACCCTCAGAGGAAGTGTGAGGAGTTGTGTGGTGTTTGGTCTCATGATGACCCTGGACTGATATTCCTGTGTCCCACCCACCTCTTCCAATTAACTTCAGATGTAGTCAGGAGACATCAGGAACTTGAGTGTTTTGCCTGAATGTTAGCAGCAATATTTGTCCATATTTATCCATACGTTGTCTTCAAAGGGAAAATGAGGTCAGCAACTGCTGCTAGTATGAGAATTGGGCTGTCAGCTGTGATGTTTAATAGCCAGGGCAGAGGATGGCTCTGTGCTGCAAGATACTCTGTTTGAAGCAGTGGTTTTGAGGACCACCAATTCACTTTAGTGAGGTAGCTCTCAGGGATGCCTTGAGTCAGCCCTGCGTAACTTGCTTTTTATCCTCGCTCCTGGTTTTAGTTTTTACCGTGGTCAAGCTAGTATCCTTGGCTTAGGTTTAGGTGGAAAACACTTCTGAACATTGCTGGAGTGGAGTGGACTCAAAAACCTGAGACTGTGAATTTAGTTGTCTGAAGCAGATTTCCTTCCCTGGTAGCTAAGGTCTTTTTAGAGTCACTTCCAGAAACTGCTTTTGGCTACCTGTGTTGCTGTGCCTGAATCTTTTCTGGATCAGGTGCTTGTTACTAGGGAGACGACAAATTCCACTGCTCTGACTGCAACAGCTTAAACCAACTGAAGCATGGAGATGTGCATACTGCGGAATTAAGTGTTAACTTCACAGAATTTATGCAGATCAGATAGAAACAAGCAATCCAAACAAGGTGTTGTACAATAGAGGATGAACTTGTACATCCTTAACTCTGTGGCATCTTCCCCTCTGGCAGAGACAATGCTGTTTCAGTATTAATTGCCTAACGCTTGCAGTATGACAGGTAGCTTAGGTTGATTATCTCGGGAACTGACTTCGCTTTTGCTGCACCTACTATAAAGTTAGGCCCCATTTTGATCTAATTTGTTATGCAATATGGTAATAGAAGTATTTAAGAGTGTTTAATTCTTAGTATGTGTGCTGTGAATTTGTGATCATGGGGAGTGTTTAGGTCCTTTAGGGAAGATTTTGTTCCTTTTACTCCAGAAAGCGAAGTACTGTATTTCACAGCTTTGTGCTATACCCTGTACTTCTAGAACATGGTGTTCACATTGCTTTAATTGATCTGCAACTATATGGACATAATTTGTACATTTTGCTTTCTAAATCATCTTGAAATGGTTGAGGTCTTGAGTGGAGGTCTATGGTACGGCAAGTCTGAGCATTAATGGAGTCCAGGCTGTCTGCAGACAGTCAGGTGCATGGCGTTTTACCTGAGATTTCGTGGCTCACCAGAAGAGAGAATTGTGATGTGCTGTCTCCATGCATGCACACATCCTCCTCCTGGCATTTGCCAGTGTGATTAGATAATGTCTTGGGTTTCATAAGCGCGTCAGGGGGAGGTGGGCGCTTCATTACAGCTGGATAGCCAAGTCTGTCGGGGGGGGGGCACTTACAAGATAACCTGCTCAAAGTTCAAAGCAAATCTTTCTTCTTATTTTTGAACTGATACCTGAAAGAAGTAAAATTAGCTCTTCAGCCCTCTTTCTTGGATTTTTAGAAATAGAATGAATGAAGAAAATCCTTCCTTGAACCAAAAGCTCCACCAAATGATTTTGGTCAAAATAACACCTTATCCTTGTGCTTTCTATTCCATACTTTAATAGTCAAAGTAGAAATGCTGAATTAAAATGGCCATTTTATGTGTTTTTCTCCCATAGCCATGGGAAGAAAAATTTCTAAAGTAAAAACAATTTAACTTTTTAATAAGAAATTAATTAGTTTCATTGAGTTGAAATTGGAAAATCACAGTATATATTTTTAAAAAGGGAAACAATCCTATTGATGCTCAAAGAAATGGTGTCAAGGGAACAGTACAAACATATTTCCCATGAGCCTTCAGCAGAAGTGCTGTTCAGGCCATAGATGGTTATGCTATGGAAGGGGAGAGAGGTAATAATTAGACACAGGAAACTATGATATGTGAAATGGAAGGTAAAATTCCATGCTGCTGTTGCTTGAAGCATCAATCATACTGTGGATTTTGTGCTTTACAGTGCTTGTGCCATTCTCCAGGTGTATAGAAGAGCCCCTAGTACAGTGATTTTTATTTCTATTTACTAAAACCTGGAGAGCCTATTTCTCTGGGCTGGCTGTTGTGAAGAGGCACTGGAAGTAAAAAGGTATACCACTAACTAATGTGCTGGGAATCAGGGGCAGGGGAACCTTCCCAGGCTATCTCTGAACTCCCCAGTGTACCCTGCTGCTGAAACTGTTAGTGCAGAATCTCTTTTGTCTTGGTCTTGTCTCTCTTCTTGGTCTTGGCTTCTTACTTAGAGAAGGTGCATTGTACTCTTTGGATCCTCAGAACGGGTGCTCATGAAAATTTCACATGGCTTCACTTTCTGTTTCATCCTTTTCATAGGTCAAAGTATTTCTGCCTAACTTCTAAAGCCTTACGTAAATCTCCCTGGCTGTGTTTGCTGCTCTAGTGAGTAAAACTATGATTCTAGGGGCAGAAGGGCATATGTATTATTTTTTTCTTTCTCCTGTGAGATGTGATATATATTTGTATGCACACACACTTGATAATTCTGACGCAAAGAAAGTAAAATAAAGTCAGTTACTCATCTTTCCAGGAATGATGGCGATAAGCTGTGCTAGTAGAAGTTCCGTTAATGCGATGGCTGTTTGAAATGCCAGGGGTTGATTGGTTTCTAAGCAGCTGTGCTTAATTTTAACAATAAAACTAAGGGTGGTGATGGAGTTTTTGTGCAAAGGTGCATGGACCTTCACAATAGTATGAAACACAAAATTGTACTTGCTTGGAGCACACTCTCACAATGTGGAATGTGGACAGTGTTTCCGCCTGTTGCTGGGACGAGGGAAACAAAGCTGGGAAGCTCTCCTCCTGCCGTGAGACTCAGGCGGGTTTGACAGCAGCTACACTGATCTGATCTGAGAGGAAGAGTAAGCACTGACAATGCATCTCTTCCTTCTGGGATGGTTGCTGCCCTGAATTTGCACTCTGGACATAATACTGTTTGGCTTAAAGCTGAAGTCTATGCTCATAGTAAATGTGACACCTGAAGGTAAAGAGAGTCTTATTCATAGTTGTATCCTGAAATAGTGTTGTGATTCAGCACTGAGGTGCACATTTGGTATACAACTGAAGGACATTGCATTCTTCATTGGTAACAAACAATTATAATATAGTTCATGTGGAGAAAATTAGTTAGGAATGGTTTCTTTTCTGAATAGTTATGATAGAAATCAGAAGACTTGAATCTGAAAATGAAAAGTCTTGGATCTAGATTTTCATCTTGTCTGTTTGTCCAACATTTTATATTAGATCAGATCTAATCTTGCTCTTGCCTTTGTATTCTGGTGCTGTCTAATAAAGGAAGTATCTACTACTAATGCAGTAAGTTTTTAAGCTCAGAAAATCCATTGATACTGTAGGGTTCATAATTAATAATTATAGTGATAAACTTAGGACTGGTTTGATTTTGGTCTGATTTGCACCTTTAAAAGTGTTGACAGAAGGAAATCTGATGGATTATTAAGAGTAGTTATTTGTGACTGGAACATAGGAGGTTTCACCTGACCATGAGAAGAAACTTCTTCACAGTGAGGGTGACAGAGCCCTGGAGCAGGCTACCCAGAGAGGTTGTGGAGTCTCTTCTGAAGACTTTCCAAATCTGCCTGGATGCATTCCTGTGCGAGCTACCCTCCCTGCGTGATCCTGCCTTGGCAGGGAGGTTGGACTCAATCTCTAGAGGTCCCTTCCAACCTCTAAAGTTCTGTGATTCTGTGATAGTCTGGCTAGCATAAAAAAGATCTGAATTGCTGGAAATACATTTCTTATCATGTGGACATTCAAAACCGAGTAGGTTTTAAGGTGTTAAAAGAATAATGATTTGAAGGGACCGCTAGAAGTCGTGTAGTCAAATGCCAGGACAAAGTTAATTCAGGTTACTCAGGACTTTTTCCAGGTAAATATTGACTGCTTCCAGGAATGAAGTTTCTGCAGACTCCCTAGGCAGCCTGTAGCAGTGTTTGGTGTTCCTGTCCTGTGCAATAAACAAGTTCCTCTGTATTCATTATCATGGAATGGTCTGGGTTGGAAGGGATCTCCAAAGGTCATCCAGTCCAACCCCCTCTGCAGTAAGCAAGGGCATCCTTGACTAGTCTAGATCGCCCAGACCCCTGTGGAGCCTCACCTTGAATATCTTCAGGGAGGGGGACCCAACCATCTCCCTGGGCAACCTGTTCCAGTGTTCTACCATCCTCAAGGTAAAGAGCCTAACATCCGATGTAGGTCTACTCTTCTTTGGTTTGAAGCCATTGCCCCTGGTCCTGTCACTACTGGCCTTGGTAAACAGCCCCTCTCCATCCTTCTTGTAAGTACTGAAAGGTTGTTTCTAGGTTTCCCCAGAGCTTTCTCTTCTCCAGGCTGAACACCCTCAGCTTCCTCAGCCTGTCCTCATAGCAGAGCTGCTCCAACCCCAGATCATTTTCATGGCTCTCCTCTGGATCTGCTCCATCAGGTCCATGCCCTTCCTGTGCTGAGGGCTCCAGAGCTGGATGCAGTGCTGCAGGTGAGGTCTCAGCAGAGCAAAGTGGCAGAATCCCCTCTCTGGCTCTGCTGGCAATGCATCTTTTGATGCAGCCCAGGATGCAGTTGGCTTTCTGTGCTGCAAGCTCACACTGCCTGCTCGTGTCCAACTTCTTGTCCATCAGCACCCCTGAGTCTTTTCCCGCAGGGCTGCTTTCTGTCAGCTCACCCCAGTGTGTAGATAGTGAGGATTGCCCCGGCCTAAGTGCAGAACCCTGCACTTGCTCTTGTTGAACCTCATGAGCTTCACCTGGGCACACCTCTGCAGCTTGCCCAAGACCCTCTGGATGACATGCCATCCTTCTGACACATTGACAGAATCACACAGCTTGGCATCTTGTTTCTGTGTGAGTAGTGAAGGCTTCTGGGTTTTTGGAGTCTGCAAAATCTGGCTAGCACTGGACCTCTATGGTATCTCTTGTTGGGATGCAGGTTTGTGTAGTTGTGGAGAAGGTATCTGGAACCAAACTTTAAGGTTCATAGGTTTGCTCAGTGCTGGGAGTGATAGTCCTTGTAGATAGTTTTATCTGCAAAGCAACGCATAGATGGCAAGCCCCAGTGCAAAATGGAAATAAGTAATAGGTCCAATGGAGAACTGAAACAAGTAATTGACTTTTTATTATCTGTGGAATGACTTATGAAGCAAAGGTAAGGATTATTTGTGCTTTAGTGCTCTCTCCACTTCTATCCCAACCATTCTTTATGACCTCATATAGTCCTTACTTTTGGTAAGATGATATTTACTACATGAAATGTTGGCTATTGTGCTGGTTTGAGGCTAATTGGAATACTATAATGAGAGAAATTAGATCATTGGTTATGAAAAGAAAATAATGACAAAGTCTGTATCATTCATTGGCTTGCTGAAAGGGGTAAAAAACCAAAGTGTAAACAACTTGTCCCAGTTTGTTCTGGGACACTGCTTCCTTTTGCTTCCCCTTCACTCTAATATCTTCCATTAGCCTTGACTAACCAAGTAACAAGCAAGCTTTGCTGGTTGTTTTGGTTTTTGTCTGGGAAGGAAAAGAGTTTCTCTGTCCAGGAGGGCATTTGGATTTCTGTACTATTTCTAATTTGTGTATATTTGCAAATACTTGTAAACACATTGTATATATATGCTTGTAAATTTTGCTTTGCTGTAATTATATCTTTATCTTTCTTCCAAGCTATCTTGAGCTGATCTTGTAAATTTCAAGAGTGTGTGTGTGTGTGTGAGTTCCTAACCCACCACAGCTATGTTCATAGTTACCCAGTTTACTACTCTTTCTTCTTCCTCTTTGATACCTAACACCTCAATGTATCTAGAAACGTACCTGGATGCTTGGCTCTCTGGGTAAAAGAGACTGAACATACTTGTTATCCTTTATTATTTAAAGTTGTGAAAAGAAAATCTGTTTCTGTTGTGATTTAGTAGCACTGTGCTTTCTGTTACCTAGAAATAAAAGGAACTCGAGCAGTAATGAGTTGCTAAGTTCCTGTTCCAGGCTGGTGGTCTGAGCGTGAGATGGTGAAGGTGGAAAACTACAGTGTTCTGTGAGCTCCCAGTAGCTGGCTCCACTGACACCAGTTTCAGCAGTACATGCTGCTTCCTTTGCACTGTACTTTGTTCATTGACTGGACTGGACATTCCTCTTCAACTTGGGTTGTCTGTTGGTTAGAAAGAGGACTTGTAATACATTGTAGAATCTTTCTGTTACTTGGCATGCATCCAGCTGTGTGATTATTTTTTATTTATTTTTAGCTACCAGGCTGAGACTGTCCCATCAAAAGGCGTTTCTTTACCTTAGCTTAATGTCGAAACTCCTATGTGAATCTTCAGTTTCAGTTGCCATGCCTGGAGTGTAAACTGGAGCCCTTGTTCCTATAGCGGAGGGGAGTAGTGAAGTCTGCCTAGTTCCCAGAGGTCTGTAAATGTGACTGTGTCGATGGTAACTGCCAAGAGATATTCCAAGAGAAAGGAAGCTGTTAAGCTGGAGAACAATGTTTAATTTGGCAGTAAACTATGTTGGTATTTCTAGGGAGCTGTTAGCTAATATTATGGGGAGAAAAAAAATATTGTAGTCGAGGAAATGTGGTGATCTCAGCTTTGAAACTGAAAGAGCAGATCCCCTGTGTGACCAGATGTGGGTGTCCAAGCCTGAATTCAGGTCTTGGTTACAAGGTGGAAGAACCTAATTGTCTGCAACTGAGAATATGAAATAATTTTTGGAGCCTGTCTCTTACGGGTGACAGACAAAGCTCTAAAGTGTTCTGTTAAGCTAGAGTACTGCAAAAGTTTCCATAATGCAGATTTTATAGTTTTTGGTTTGTTTTTTTTTTTTTTTTTGGGATACATCTTAGGCTTGTAATACTGAACATTGCATTCCCATATGTTCATGTAACTTTGGAAGCCGGAGATGCAGACAATAATTTGAGAGATTCTACTTGTAATTAAGCCTTCAAATATTACTTATCGTGTAGTAGGTAAAATTTTCTGTTTAATACAGTATTTTTTAATTAAGATGCACCTTAAAATAAAGCCATTATGTTGGACTACTCATCTTGGCCAAAGTTCGTTCTAGGAAGTATTCAGAAATCTCCAGGTTCTGAAGTGCAAATGAAAGCAATTTCAGATCAAAATTTTAGATCTCTTGTTGAGGGGCAGCTCTGTGGTATCCTCCCTACAGAGTGCAGCTCTCTTTCTTGGAAACACATCTTTGTACGCTTAATGTAAAAAAGTTAGCTGATTATTGGTGTGGATGGGCTGCGTGTTTGGTCTGCAGATTCTTTGTTTGTGGGCTAAAGTTTGGTTAATAACATCGAGATGCTCAAACACTTAGATCTGTGCTGGGGTGGGAGACTGGACTGAACTGTTGTTTTACTGGTAGTTTTCTGAAGTGTTTGGTTCAATCAAATAAGCCAGATGATCTTCAAGACCAAAATGGAAAAAATCCTTTTCTTTATATCCAAACTCAATTTGTCTGCCCTAAGAGATGGACTTTATTTTAGCTCCTTTCCTAAATGAGCTCTGTCCCACCCCTTTTTTTTTTTTTTTTCTGTGAAAGGCTATCATGTTGCTTCCTCTGCAGTCTACAGGTGTTTGTTTCTCCAGATGTGTGTTCTTGCTTACCATGTGTGGGAATAGAGGCTGCTCAGAATTAGGGACAAAATCCTAAGTGATACCACAGTTAAAACTTTACATCCATAGTATGGTGGTGTATGACAAGAAGCTGAAATTGGAGGCCTCAAGCTACTCTTCTGCACTAACCAACCCACTTTTTGGATTGTCACAATCCAAGTCTATTGATGTATTTCCATTACCTACAATATTTTAGTTTGATCAGTAGTTTTAGTGTGATCATTAGAACTCTTACTTAAATACTGGTTTAGGTGTTTTGATACAAAGAATCTTGAAAGGACCACAGCCATCATCTTATAACATGTATTTAAAATCTCCATTCTGAGAGATCTATTTATTTTTTTAGGAGGAGAGTGAAATACAGGCCACTGATAGGTAGGCATGGGTTTATTTGTGGTCAAACAGTTGAATTTACTCATCTCTCTAATGTGTTTGCTTTTTCTTGTGAACAGGAAGGGAATTTGAAATGCACAACAGTCTCAAGGAACTTGGTGATTTCAGTGACTCATCTGTTTACTCTAAAAACCTGAATAGGTTCCATGCTAACTTATTGACAGGGTATGACTTCAGTGAAATTCTGGCTGTACAAGACCTGAATATACAAAAAACAATTCATAGAAGATCTGCCTGAATGTGCCTTGCATGTTCCATTTCTGGGATGCACCAGTTAGGAGCACTCGTGCACCACTTTCTGCAGCTACTATCATGGCTCCGAAACCTTGTAAAGGTGAGGCAAGAAAAATTAGTATGGCAATCTCTGTTGCCTCATTTCTCTCCAACCACAACAATTTTGCTCTTGAATTTCAGATTAGAACTGCAACCTCAGGGAGTGCCAGGTCTGATTGATGTGATAGACACACCCAGGGTGTGTGCTAAGGAAATACCAGGAGTTTATAACTCCTACTCATGGTGTTTCATTAGTTTTTTCTTAGAATAGAAGAACATCTCCTAGTTCCTCTCTTTTAATCTATAGTTGCCTGGACTATAGCACTGAAAAGGAAGCTGCAGTTACCTTCTACAAATGCAAAACCAGGAATCGATTATCAGGTGAAAAAAAAACAAAACCAAGCCAACAAACACTAAAAAAGCAAAGCCAAACCTGAAAATATTAACTATGGTGGCATTCAGCTGAATCTTATTTGTGCAAGGCTGGGTGTACCTGCCAGGCTGGAGAGAGGCCAGAGAGGTGCAGCTGCGTGTACTTGACTCAGAGGAAATAGCTACCCTGATGAGCCCAGTGGGGCTGCATTATCCCTTTTGCTACTGGTGGACCTACACTTACTTCTGAGCATACACCTGGGACCGTTAACATCACTGAAAATGAGCATTTAATTGATAAATTCTGTTTTACTTGAGCGGCATGCAAAAGTTGTTCTCGGGCAATGAAGGAGCAAAGCTCATCTGGCCTGATAGAGCTTGTAGATTTCTTAGGTCAATCGGGAGAGGTTTGGATGGGGAGTAAAGGGTGTTCCCTACTGCTTTTCACAGTTAACAGTTATAAAAGAACTCTCTTTATATTGGCAATACAAGTTAGAAAGTTGCAAGCTCTCTTTTTAGGTGGGGTAATATTTTCCTTGGACTACCCTGTAGGATTTTAATTTTTAGTTTATTTTATTTATTAATACTTTTTGTCCCAAACCTCGTATTTATAAAAGAAAAACGGAGCAATATGTCTGAGATTCGTTTTGGGTTTTAATTTAAAAATAGAATTGGAACGGGATTTTCCACCACTGCTTTAACTGAGGTACCTAAGATCAGTGTTGCATTTCTCCTTTAGTATTTCAAATTTGAAGGCAGATTATATTGAAAGTACAGCTTCAAGTGAAAACAGACTTTGTATTCCTGCTCCAGGTTTAAAGAAACAGAGTGTAAATGCACTAGGAAGATAAGCTTTGTGCTCAAAGTATCCTCTTGCAGATAATGTTTTCTGGTGGAGTCACTGCTTTGAATCCCTCTGCAGGACATGCAGACTTCTCGACGATTTCTGGAGAGCTCAGGCGGTCCTGGCCTGCATACACAACTGGGAAATCCTGAGAAGATTTGTTTGGATGTACTACTTACAGCTCATTAGTATTGAGGAATAGGTGGTTGTATATTCTGTGGCAATGCAGGAGCAACATTGCAGTGCATTTGCTGATAATGTCCACCCGGAGACCAGTGACAAGTGGTGTCCCTCAGGGGTCAGTGCTGGGACCAGTGCTGTTTAACATCTTTGTCAGTGACATGGACAGAGGAATTGAGTGCACCCTCAGCAAGTTTGCAGATGACACCAAGCTGTGTGGCACAGTCGACTTGCTAGAGGGCAGGGATCCATCCAGAGGGACCTGGACAGGCTGCAGAGGTGGGCCCAGGCCANGGGAGGTTGTGGCTGCTCCCTCCCTGGAGGTGTTCAAGGCCAGGTTGGATGAGGCCTTGAGTAACCTGTGCTAGTGGGAGGTGTCCCTGCCTATGGCAGGGGTTTGGAACTAGATGATCCTTGAGGTCCCTTCCAACCTTACCCTTCTATGATTCTATAATAAATACCTAGTGTTGGGGAAAAAGAGGAAGAGTGCCCTTGAAAGCAACATTTTTACTTGGAGAATTGTTTTAAAATATTTTCCATAGAGTTTAGCAGAAGTGCTATTTCATCTTAACAATCAGCAGCAAAGCTTGAACTACCATTAAAAGCAGGGAATAGTTAGTGCATTGTACTAGGAATAAATGAATGTGTTAAAGATAGTCCAGACAACATTTGTTGCTAGGTTTGCAAAGAAAACCTCAAGAGTTTTCTTCAGTCACGTATGCATCTTTTTTGCTTGCTGTATACCGACTTAAATACATTTTTGGGGAGGGGTTTGGGATGTTTTTTCATTAGTGCATACTTACATGTTCAAACCACAATATGATGATTTTATGGTTGCCTTTGTTATTTGCTTTGAATGAATGACTCAACTTGTGCAAGACAGATGAGCAGGTGAATGGTTGAAGAATCTGTTTTGATTCATATAGTTGTTTCCCTTTTCCACCAACTAACTTGCTTTAAGACGATGGAGAATTTACATGAAGTTCATTTTATAACTTAAGAAAAGGTATCTGCCTTGTGGATAGTGTTAGTTCTGGATTGTAACGATGTGAGGGCAATTGATTTGTGAACAGTCCAGTGAACTTCAACAGGAGTAAGTAAAGTTACTTATGAATCTCCCAGAGGTCTGAGGTGTGTGGGTATATTGTGTTTTGTTTGTTTGCTTAAGTCAGGCTTAATTGTATTTTAAAGTAGCACTTTGTCAAGGGTGAAGCAGCATTGTTACCAAAGGTTTCAGCCCTAAAAAAAAGTAACTTGAATTTGTTGTGTTTCTGGAAGCCAGTTTGAGAGCTGTTGACTACTTACATTCTGTTCTGGTTTTGAGACATTGACACCATGAGGAACAGCTGGCAAACATCTTGGGTCACTGGCTTCCCTCCTTTCAAAGCAGGAAAGCTATCTGCACCTGAAGCTTTTGTTTAAGTTTCATCTGGCCTAAGCCGAGTGACCGGTTCTTCCAGCCACCACAGCCAAAAGCCTGCAGCAGCCTTTGCTATTTCAAATTCACGCAGGAACGCTCTGTGATTCCTGTTGCTTGCCTGCTTCAGAAGCTCAGTGCAAGGCTTCCTCTGCTCTGCTTGAGGCCTCGTCTGGAGTCTTGTGCCCAGTTCTGGGCTTTGTGGTTCAGTAGAGACATGGAACTACCGGAGAGCGCCCAACAGAGGGCTGTGAGCATGATTAAGGGAAGAGAACACGTTGCTTATGAGTAGAGTCTGAGAGACCTGGGCTGTGGAGCTTGGAGAAGAGATTGCTGAGAGTGGAATCTGATCAATGATTATCAATACATTGTGTGGGTGCCAAGAGAGGCAAGTCACTCTTCACTGGTTTCCAGTGTTAGGGTGAGGGATGATGGATACAAATTAGAATATGGGAAGTTCTGCCAAAACACGAGAAAAATCCTCTTTGCAGTGAGGGTGGCAGAGCACTGGAGCAGGCTGCCTAGAGAGGTTCTGGAGTCTCCTGGAGATTTTCAAAACCTGCCTGAATGCTTTCTGGAGTGACCTGCCCTAGGTGATCCTCCTTTGGAAGAGATTGGACTAGAGGTTCCTTCCAACCCCTACCATTCTGTGGTTCTGTGTTGAAGTGATGATTGTGTATTTTGAAAGTGCTTTTCTGAGTGCTTTCTTAGGAGGACTTACTGATGATTTAGTCTTCACACTTAGGTAGTGACTAGCTGTTTCCACAGCTTGCTCCAATTTAACCTGCTTTTCTGGGGCTTGTCCTCTTTTCTCTGAGCTCAGAGTGCCTCTTAAGGTGACACCATGCAATGTGTGTTAAGCTGGAGGGAAAGAAAGATCAGACGCTTTGTTCAAAAGCAAAATGCTTATGGAAACATTGCAGTGTACAAATACCTCAGCTCTAAACTAGCATTCCCCCGGAGCCCAGGCAAGATTTTTCACTTGAGCTTGGTGTGCAGAATTGTTTCTATGCACCTGTCTCTCTTCACTTTTCCATGTTTCAGTGTTCCCATGTTCCTGTTTAGTTATTGGTACTGTCAGTGTGATTGGTAATGGCAAGATCAGTGTGTGGTAGACTTAAAGCTACGGAGGCATGAATGTTGGTGTCCTACAACTGAAAGTAGTTCCGGTAAACACAACCTTTGTGTTACTGTAGATGTGTAAAGCCAGGCAGGGTGGTATGCCTGGTGACATGGGATTCTCGTTATGTTGAGTCAAGTATAAAGTTGCTTGGGACTTTAAGTACCATTACATGCCAAGGTTTCCCAGTAAAGTCTGCACTACTAGGAACAATGCTCTTATTTGCTTCCTTGGTCCATCTCATGTGAATTTGAATGTATTCATGCCTTTCACAGTCAGTTTCTGTAGCCTCTCAAGACCTTGCATTACTCTATAGTGCTTGCAAAGTCTCCCAAATTGTCTCTGCTGCTATGATTTTTTTTTTTTTTTTTAAATTTTGTTTTAATTCTTGGTAATGCCTGTATTAATGCACATATTTGAGTAAAACTAATTGGATTGCAGGGGAAATCAGATAATTTCCATTCTTTCACCTCCCCAAAAGGAGAGAGAGTCAGTGTAAATGAGTTGCAGCAATGCCCTCCAAAAATCAGTCTCTTAGGAATGTTTCTGTTCTATTCTGTAGGTGCAAAAGAAGACAGCAGTTTGCATTTTATTAACGTGTGAGGAAGTCTGGTGGAACTAGGAATGATGTATAATGTAGACTTGGTTATATGAAAAAAAGCCTCCTTGTTTATTAATAAATTCTTCAGATATGGATAACAGAAGAGTGTAGAAAGAGACTCGATTTTTGTCAGTGATAGTTAACCACCCATAATTTAAAATGCAGTGAGAGTCGCTCGGTTACTGTAAAGGACTCTGCCAGCAGTCGCTATGTTTAATGCAGTAGGGTGCAAATGAGTGCTGTGAATTAAGTGTATAGGGCATATGAAATGCAAAAGCCCACCACCTCTGGACTAACTTGTCAGTACCTTGTGCACAAATACGTTTATATGTGGGTTTATACATGTAAGTAAAAGGCTTTCTTTCTGAAAGAAACCTCATTGTTCTAGAGCACTGAAGTGAGATAGCATTTTTCCTACAAGATGTCTACTGAGTGCTCCTCCTCCAACACGAGCTGAGGCCACAGCTGAGGTGCAGCTTTCTTCTCACCATGAAGGGCAACCATTCTTGCCAACAGCATGCAAATGGAAGCTCTAGCAAAGCTTGCACTTGAGTTTACAAAGCTAACCTGTTACTTTATTGTGCTCTGTACAGGTCCTTAATGCTAATTCCCTTCAGTTGTTGCCTTTACAACAGAACAAAGCAAATGCTGTTTAATTGTCAGTCATTGGATGCGAAATATTTGGAAAAAGCTGTTGGACGTACAAGCAACAGGATAGGAAAAACTCTAAAAATGTGAATGTTGGTTTGCTTCATGTCTGTCATAGTATTTGCACATAAAAGAAACTTTTATCATCTTTTTCCTTTTTTCTTGATCGTTTTGGATTTGTAATTTCTGTCATAATGGTCAGGTTTTGGGGTTTTGTTTGTTTGTTTTTAATTGCCTTGTTTCTACATAGGTCACTTCTTTAAAGTAACTGTCATGTTAATATGCCCCCACATGCCCACTTCTGTCTGAATGTTGTACAATCCCAGCCTGCTTCCTGAAATCCAGTCCAATGTTTTGGCCATATCTGCTGGAATAAGAGGCAGTGTGCACCTAACATTGAGTAAAGTAATGCAGGAGTCAGAAGGGCTTTTTCTGAGAGCCCTTAGCTTGTGTGATAGCCTGTTCTTTGGGAGGCTCTTCTCTGTAGAAGTTGCACTTCAGGTCTTCCTTGGTGACTGTATCTAATGAAGAAATCAAGCATTTTCTTCACACACACAGTGTTTGTGGTGTTCTGCTATGTCTTTTCTGTTTTCCCAAAGCCCAAATAATTCATGTAACTAAACGTATTATGTTTTCTTTTGGTACACCTGACAGTCAGGTTCCTTTAAATGGTTGTAACTTCTCAAATATAAATAATGGTTCTTACTGACTCGAGCCCTGTATTGTGTGTACTAATGGAATGTTTTCAAACACTTGTTAAACTCAGCCCTGTATTTCTGTAACTTTGCAAAATTCTCTCTTGCTGATTGGTTTTCCACATACCAGCTTTGTCTGTCTTCATCTGTCATTCTCTTTAGGAGCACAGATGAGCGTAGAACTGTTCAGATGTCCGTGTGTATGTATTTTGATCTGTAGGTCAGATTTCAGATTCGCTGATGAAGTACATCTGCTGCTTAGGTGGTCTTCTATATTTTTGTAACTGCAGCAACTATGCTTTCAATTCTTTACATTACAAGGCTTAAAAGTGACAGATTAGTTTGCTTACCTTTGTAAAGGTGAGTGATTCTAGAAAAGATGTAACTTACTGTCACCGATTTTGAAGGTAATGATGCCTTCTAGGTACTAGGGTGCTAGATGATGTGACTTGCACAGAAGCCTCCTTTCAAGAGCTATGTATCTTTGCAAGGAAGCCTTCAAGTAATTTACCTCTTTCATCTGTCTGCTGCTGTGAAACTGCTGATAGCTTGCTGTTCAGAAGCAAGTTGAAGTTTGTTTGTATCTTAAGTATTCTTTTTCTACCTTCTTCCTCCCCCCATATAGTATCAAGTCACTGATTACCATTATTAATTTTTCAGAGCATAGTAGTAATTTGATAAGATCTCTGTTGTTTTACAGGGAAATTACTGTTCTTTCAGTCAGTAAGGAGGATACCCAGTGAGAAGTCAACTGGTTATCCTTGCTGGGTCACAGCCAATCCTAATACTCTTTTGATTTCTCTTGTTCTAAAAATGAGTTTGTTCCCTAGAGCAAGCTATATTAGATATTTACAATTAGTGTGTTGTATATATGTGACATTTATGCTCCTGATGAAATTTGAAAGTTGCAGAAGGTGTCGTCTGTGTCAGTATTTCATGGCTTTCTGGATGTTAGGAAGAAGTTGTTTGCAGTGAGGGTGGTAAGACACTGGCACAGGTTGCCCAGGGAGGTTGTGGCTGCTCCCTCCCTGGAGGTGTTCAAGGCCAGGTTGGAGGAGGCCTTGAGTGACCTGTGCTAGTGGGAGGTGTCCCTGCCTATGGCAGGGGGCTGGAACTGGCTGAGCTTTGAGGTCCCTTACACCCTAAACCATTCTATGATTTATAATCATGAGAGTTAGCTCACCTGTGTGGAAGCGTATGTTAGTGGGGAGAGGGTAGGGGGTGAGTCTGACCCCCAGCTACCTTGATTATGTCTCTCTGAAATGACTTAATTCTTGTTTCACAAAAGGATGGTAAGGAGGAATGCTTGAAGATTCCAGCAAGTAAGTTAGATGTAGAATGCAAATGAGCCCTGACCCGCAACCTGGTCTTTTGTAACCCATGCAAATCCACTATGAGATTTATAGCTCTTGCTTTTTTTCTGTCATTAATGTGGTAAAGTTTATGCACATCTGACTGACCTGGCTGATAAACTTAACTAAACTTCCCTTTTCCACCTTCAAAAGAAAAAGGATGTTTAATCAAATTGAAATATGAAGACAACCAGGAACTCATAACTGTTTTGTTTTCAAACCTGTGAGTCACTGAGGACTGTTTACTCAACGAGTGTGGTTGCAACTTAATTGTAAATTGAAGCAATGCTTAAATATAATAGAGACCAAATGAAGATTGTATTTTTCAGATTTAGAACCACACAGGTGTAAAGAAGGCAGTTTTGCAGTTGTGAGTTGATGTAGGTTTGGGAGTTACCCACCCCCCCACACTTTGTAAAATGACCCAGGCTAAAACTCAGTCGGCTGGAAGTTGAGATGAAGCTCTATTTACAGCTCAGCACAATATACAAGCAGATATATACACTATAGACAGGAATAGTTACAGAAATATACAAGGTAAAGGTAATACAGAAACACAACTCCCCTCCCAGAAATCAGAGACCCCAGGAGGGGCTCCCAACCACCCTTCCACCTTCTCCCCACCCCTATACCTTACCCCAAGGTTTGCCTTATGCGTAAGGAGAATTTTGAGCATCAGCTGGAGGGGATTAGAAGGAAAGTGGTTAATGAAATTAATCAGCAGAGAGGAGAAGTTCAGAAGCTGCTAGACAGCCCCAGACGCTGTGCCTGACAGACAACGACTGTCCCAAGTGGCTTATCTTTTGTTTTGAGTTCTTTCTTAAACATCTCAGCAAGCCTATGAGTGAAGTAGACATCACCATTGTTTCCTTTTCACAACCTATGATATAATTTTCTCTGTTTAAGTATTCCAATTAGCCTTAAACCAGCACAGAGTTCAGGATTAGCAATTTCCAAGTATTTTTAAAAATAGAACTATTTGAATGCATTCCACATCAGTATTTCTAATAGCTAAAAGGTATTGTTAACTGTTTTTATTAAGGCACCGGCCTCTTTAACCTGTGAAGGTTGGTTGGTAAACATCCTCCATTATTATAAACATCCTCTTGGCCATCTGCCAACTCAGGCCTAAAAGGAAGGAGGAGGAAGGTAAAACCTTTTACTTGAGAGCTTGTTTTAAGGCAAATACCCCTTAATGTATGTATTTTACTGCAAAACAGACCATTTGTGAAAAGAACCTAACAAAAGTACTGCAGGAAAAAAAAATCCCTTTGTGCATCTTGCAGCGTAGCATTTGTGCTGTGAATATAAGTATGATTAAGACAGTGTTAACAACTGCAGTTAAAGGTAAATTGTTTTGAAAGCCTGAGGTTATATTTCTCAAATATAAGGACATATTTATAAACTTTTTTGAAGTCCACAAAGTAGTCGAAAAAACAGAGCAGGCAGTAATATCTTTGAATAAGGGATTTGGCATCTTGCTGTTCTTCCGTTTCTTTGCCTCTCTTTCCAGATACAGGCACAATTGTTGGCAAATTAATGCATGTGAATCAGAATTTGGACTGGTAGAGAATTAAGTGTAAACACAGCACACACAATGGTGGCCAATTTCTGAGAAGAATTTTTGTAATATTTTCTCAATAGCAATATATGTTTTGTGTTTGTTACCATACAGCCAAATTTGTTGTCCATTGTGCTATGTGTAATGATTCTTGATGTGAGCTGTCTTGGAATAGAGTTCACCTTGGTTTTGCATAGAGAGTAAAGTCACCCCAGGGTCTCCACCACAGGTGTCTGTGGTGCTTCCCCTCCATGCCCCAGGAAGAAAGCGTTTCAGGATTTGTGTGGAGTGATGACATCACTCATCTGAAGGGTGTTTTGTTGTTGTTCTAAATTATCTCTCATTTTGAAGGGGTATTTTGTTCTAGTGACACAGATGTTATTTAGCTCTGATGTTTATGATTGCAGCTATTTATTTCTCCTGGATTGATCCTGTCTTGTGAGCTCTACTACTAGTTTTCCACTTATTAGTGAGCATAGTAATTAAGAGTTTATTTGCAGTACATTAAGATTTAGTTTTGTGTTATATATGATACAGAAAATAAGTGAAATGCTTGAGTGAGAACCAATGAAACGCTGAATCTGAGAGCACACGTTATCCTGGTGGGAAGACTTTTGGAGGTAGTTTTCCTTCAGAGCCACGTGCAGTGTTGATATCTCGATCCTCTTCTCAGAAAAACTGTTTGCAGCCTGGTGCAGGGATCACAAGGACCAGTCTCATTCTTCCAGGTAAAAGCAAACACTTCCCTCTGAAGAAGTGCATTCACGTAACAGGAGGGGTTTTGGGCAAGGTTGGTGATTTGGACAGTGTTTCATGTGTGTGCCTATAAGGAGCCCTTACTTGTGCCTCACTGATAAAATACTTCAGAAGGCCAGAGAGATGTTAGGAATACTTAAGACCTAGATATTTTTATGATCAAAAGCAACCTGAGACTGTAAGCAGAAGCCCTGTTGCTTTGTGAGGAAAGAGCTCATTGAGCAGTGCAATAGGATTCTCTGAATAAACTCACAGTAACTCGTTGTTATTGACAGATTTTCTAATGTTTCTTACCAGCCATTTTGGGTGTGCAGTGTGCAGCCAATCTATGTGGAGATAACATTTGTAAAATTCTTGGGAAGGTGCTAAAAAAAAAAAAAAAATCTGTGTCTTCTGCAGTGCTGTATGCACATGGTGACTGCAGTCCTGTGCTGAGCGTGGGTTTGCTGTGCGGCGCCTTCCTTGCGCGGTGCAGTGGTGTTTGCTTAACACCTGGGCTCCATGTGGCTGTGTGGTTGAGACCCTGGTGATGGGGAAACCCTTTTAGGTCATCATCTCACAAAGTATATGTTACCCTCTGAAGTAGCATAAAAATAGGTGTCTTTAGGTTTGGAAATGTGCCCTTGTCAAGAAAAGACTTTTCTGTTTACCATATGAAAACTACATCTGCTAATTATTCTGTACCTAAACAGCAGAGTGTTCTAAGGATGGTGGCTCTTTTTAGGCTAGATTTCAATCACCTTTTGCTGTAACATGCCAGTAGTGCTGTGTTCCCCAGGTATTTGAAACTGGGCAGCAAATTGTTCTTTTATGTAATTCCTAGGTAACCGTTTATGACCTTTCTCAAAAACTAGTTCAGCAGAAAAAGGTTAACATATGAACTATGAGATTACTTGCCGTAGCTCAGAAGATCCATTAACTGAGTGCACCAGTCTGGGCTTACTTGATTTGTCTCCCATCTATGAGACATCAGGACCGCAGAAGCTCATCTTCAATTCTCCTTATATCACTTGTGCTAAAAAAGGAAACTATGCCATATGTGGTAACTCGTTCTGCTGTGTGTTTTACAAACCCTTCAGCTGAGTCTCTTGGAGTGAGATTAAAACTACAGCCAAACCTAAGTTTGGAGTGCAGTGGCATATGTTGAGCTTGCTTGTTCCTGTTAAAATTAGTATTTTACTTGCTTCTCCTCAAAATGATGAATACTTTTCTCTCCCACTAGTAAAGACAGTGGGATGTGATTTTTCTTTCAGGTGTCTCAGAGCTCAGCCATCTCTCTCAGCATTTGTTTGTTGTAGCAGTGTTGGATGGCATCTGTATGTTTTTAGCAAAATGGAGAATTTTTCCTCTTGGAAGCTCAGAGTGTGGAGGTGTGGCCATGTCAGCTTGGCACCAGCCCATGCAGCCCTTGAAAGTGCACATCTTCCTTCTGTCCTCCCCCTGCTCTACCTCAGCTGTTTATTCCTATCTCCTCCACTCTGGGGTGCAGGGCGAGCTGAAGCAAGGAATCCATCCTGCTGACAGCCAGTGCTCTCAAAGGAGGAGGGGAGAGAATTCTTTCCCATCAGCAGCACCTCCATGCTTCCTAAAGGATTCAAGTGCCCTTAGATGTCCTTAACAGGATATTTCTGAAACCAGCTACCACTTATGGTATGTCTGGGTGTGGCATGGTGGGATTTTTTTGGGGGTGCTGTGGGTTTTTTTGTTTTGTCTTGGTGGTTTGTTTTGTTGGGTTTTTTTAGCAGGATTGATTAAAGTTGTGCTTGTATCCCACGTTTCCACTCTAGATGGTTTGATGTATTGCTAATGTTTTCTTTCCCATACTTTTCCTAATCCCATTGGAAGCTTACTATCACATGTTTAATAATTATGCTGTCATATTTTTAGAACTGGATAAAAATAATGTAAGACCTGCCTTAGACTCTTTGTAGACACTGTTGGTAGCATCATATAATAACTCTGTCGATTTAAAGAATGGATCTCCAAATGTATGGAAGAAAAAAGCTCTGCTGTTGGGTACTTCAGGTGGCCACAACAGAGCTGAGATGGTCTTTTCTGTGAAGCGTTTTCCTATTTGTTTGAAGCATTGTATGTGCATGTTCAAGTCACGATGCATTTTAAAGCTGATCTTGAAATAAATGTAAACCTAGTTGGGTTTCACTGCAGGCATGCTGGAAGGGTATCTTGGAGAGGAATAAGGGGGTCCCTACCTCAGAATGATTGGTTATCACAGGGTTGGTTCAGTTGGGTTTTGTTCCTGTCCCTGCTTGTTCAAAGGAATGACACAGCACGTGGAGTCCATAACTCCTAGCAGTGTTGTGATTTCCAGCTCTCCTCTTAGTGTACAGCTTTGAGCTGTGCAACATTCCTGTTGCCTTTTCTATGAAAAACTAGAGAACAATGTGTTAATGTTTTCCCTCATGATTTATAGACACTATTTATTTTACAGTGGAATGTAAACTGTTGCTGGCATGTTTATTTGAAAGATTTGCTACAACAGGCCTTTTCTTAAGGCTTTTATTTAGAAGAGTAGTCCTGTTCTGCTCTAAAGGGTATGAAGAAGCAGTCAATTTGTTCCTGTGTGTTCTGGACTGTGATGTTCAGTGTACATCAATGTACACTTGTAGTACTCAAATGTACTGTAGCAAAAGATGTTACTTAGATTGTAAAATTGGCCATTTGTGGTGTTGTATGGGTTTTGTGATTTTGTTACCAATTCTACTTTTACCTTTGAACTTTTTAGATTGGTGTAAGATTAAAAGTCTGGCATACAAGAGTGTATTTGATTAAGAAAAGAATATGGGTAACAGCAGCTTTTGGGTGCTGGGTCTGCACAGTTCTGTAGTGACCATGCCAAAACCACAACAGCTGCTAGCAAAGGTGTTCACTTCCTCCAGCCTCTTTCTGTGGTTTGGGAGAAAAAAAAGAGATGTATTTGACTCTCTTAATTGCCAAAATTTAGCCCTTCCTTCACCCTTTTTAGTTTGATGTCCTTTAACATCTATATCTTCTGCAGCTTTTGCAATTGCTGTGTGATTACATTGTACTGGCGCTGCAGGTCTGCAGTTAGTAATATTTGTGAATCTTCTCCTAAAGGTCTTTTTGTAAATTTAAAGTCAATTTTCTGCATCTGAACCAAAAAAACCCAAACCTGTGTTATCACCTTTTATGCTGTGGCATAATAGGAAGTCACTTCATTTTGCTGTCATACTCCCAGGTTGTGTTTTTCCCCCAGCTCTAATGAATACTTACTGGGTGTAGAATCTCAATTTGTGGCAAGATGGAAGTGTTTGATGTACTCTGTTTAAGTATGGTTAGCCTTGCTGCTTTGTTTATTTGTAATCTAATTTCCCAGGGTCACAATTTTTTCAGTTTCCTTCTTAGAGTTGCAGTTTCTTCAGAAACAAGTGCCTGTTTTTTGAGATCCCTACTAGAATTAGTTGTTCAACAACGTATTTTTTTCTCTGTATCTAAAGTGTTTAGTTACAAAGTGTTTTACTGCAGCATTTAGCAATTAGCTATTAATTAACCACTTAGCTATTTTAGTTCACTCCCTCTGCCAAAAATAGCAAACACCTCCCCTGAGTTCCTTGTATCTCCATCTCCTGACTTGAGTTCAATCTTCTATCTTGTAATTATTCATTTACCTTCCGACCATGGTACTCCTGAAGGTGAAGTATGTAGTATCAGAGAGACTTTGTGGCTGTGGTGTATGATATGCTGTCAGTCAGTGCATTAGGTACTTGTTTGTCAGAGACCATTTTTATTAGGCTCCTATCAAACATAGTCCATACACTAATTCAGAATACTCAGTGATTGACCCTGAAGTATCCACATTTCTCAGTGATTCTTGTGCTAAAAAAGGCAGGAAGGTGTCTGTTTGTTGAGTCATTATTGTATGTATTTATTGAGAAATAAGAGAATCCTGTGTTGAAAGCCAGGCATTCAAAATCACTTCGATTTTAAGGGAAGAAGAAAAGGTGTGGACCAAATTCTCAGCTGCATCTCGTTAACCTGGATGTTAATGGTTCTGTAATAGTGGTGGGACCACCTCAAGAACAGTGCTGGAATAATTACGTAGTACATTGATGTGAACTGGGTAATTTTTTTGGCTTTGAGTTGAAGCTGGGAATAGACTTTCTTGAATCTTTAATAGTCAGCCATATTAATAGTCTCTGGATTCACAAGGCACTTTTCCACATTCCTCTTTTGGTTTGGTTTATTAAAAGTAATGTGCTCAGAGTGTTCTGCAACTCTTTTCCCTTTCTTCCCACAGATAAATGAGCACCGAATTCTCAGAATGTTACATCTCATTTTATTAGTGAAACTGCAGCAGCTCTGGAGTGGACAAGAATCAAGGCAGATTCCAAAACTTATCTGTTCAGATAAGGATCTGGCATCGAAGAGTTTGCTGCTTTTCACAGCTGGCCATATAGTTTGAGAGAAATTATATTAGCATTGAATTTTCATTATTGTGTTTAATTTTGCTGGTATTCTTGGAAATGCAAGAGCAACTGGTTCTTCTGCAGCTGAAATGAGAAAAATATTTGAAAATTAATATCAAATCTACTTTTTTCTTTCACCTTCTCTCCTCAGAGATGTATCAGATCACCCTCTGGTTTAGATTCACACTCTTCATGGAATTTAGTTATTGTGAAGTAAATACTATTCTCATTAATGGGAAAATTACAGAACAGAAATAAAATGGCTTTTTTAAATTAAGCAAAGCTTGTAGACATGTAGTTGAAGTGCTAGACTGCGCCTGTTTTTAATAAATCTTTACAAAACTGTTTTTAATGTAAGCTGTAATAATAATGATGCTATCTGAGCAGACAGAAAAATACCATTTTTTTCCTTTCTTGCAGAGTTGTGTCAACAAGAAACTCCAACATTTTTTTCATAGAACAGTACATCTTGCAATGTGGATAAAGGAGCTGTTCACCGAGAAGAGCACAAAATAATTTGTAATTTTCCTAGGGAAGCAGGAGCAGAACCCTGTTAAATTTTATCTTAGGGTGACAAAGAACATGAAGGTCCTTGAATGGCCGCAGATGTCCCTGCTCTAATGGAAATAATCAAGTGAAGTAGAGGTGGAGGCAAGGTGCTTGTGTTGTATGGGATAACAGATTATCAGCTCCCATGAGATGCAAGTGTAAAAAGACCTCCACTGAAACTGGAGATCTTGTGTGTGGCAAGCAAGAATATCTTGAATGATTTTTGTCTCTTTCAGTAGGGTGGAAATACCGAGTGTAGGATGGATGAAGGAATGCTTTTAACACGGACAAGCGAAGTTTGGTTACCTGTGCAAAAAACTTTCTGGCTGAAGAATTGTCCTTTTATTGTAGCAGGATGTTGAATTAGGGGCAGAAGAAGACATGATTTATGGAGTGTGAAACTTCTTAGAGATTACTACAGTTTTCAGTTTGACATTATTTCAAGGCTTTCTAAGGCTGGATAAATTCTCTTCAGAGTGAAATTTTTCATGTTCTCTTGGATAGTTTGAAAATGTAATAATGTAGTTACTGCCTCTTAATGAATTTTACGGGTGCTATACATCCATACAGCTTTCATTGTAAAGCTTCCATCTGTGTTTGTGGTGTGTTGTGAAGGGATAAAGACGGCTTACAGGAATGATGCGCACAGCACATGCACAGCTAACGGAAACCAGCGTTTGAAAGTTCCCGGCTTAAACGCTCTCTGAGGTAAAGTGTAAAATAGTAGAGTTTTTGCAGTGTGCTGCTATATTGTAGCAGGCTGGGGAGATGGGATTTCACATCTCCTTTGTTGGCAGATACAGCGGCAAGCCCGTGTGTCGATCCATGCGTGCAGGTGATGTTCAGTAGCAGTGCTTCATGACTTTTAGCTTCTGCACTGCTCTGCAGTGTTCTGCCTTCTTATTTTGGACATCCGATTTGTCTAGCCAGTGGCTTGTGGCTTGCATTATGTATATTATCAGGTCATCAGCATGCTGATGAAAGCCTTTATGTAAAGAGAAGTCGATACAGTCTTTTGCTTGGCTGCTGGGTGACCTTGAGCAACGCCTTTGCTTTCTCTTGCCTTGATGTCCCTTTCTTTGGTTTAATTGTCCCTTTCTTTGGTTTAATGATTCTTGCCTTGTCTGCAAAGGCTTGTGAACCCTTATCAGTGGAAGGTTTCCTAACAGGGGCAGATTCTTCAGTTCTCAGTGACAAACTGCTTTAAAATTCCAAGTAGACCACTCAGTGGAGATACCAGTTCAGTCTTAACTTTTACGGATTGAAGTTACCTATGGAGGGGAGCGAAATGGAAAAGCAGTGAGCCTTCAGATGGTGAATTTGCAGGTCCCTGGCTGCATTTGCTCTCTATCCTAATTTCTCCAGTGTTTTCTGCCTTAGATTGCCAGTTCTTTGAGTGGGAGCAGTAACTCCTCCCACAGCAGAAAACCCTGGCCTTCACCTATAGTTTAGGTGTGACAGAAAGCTAGGCTGAAAACCAAGCAATAGGACAGCTTTCTGAAAAGTGGGAATTTTGGGACAGCAGTAAGGGTGGGTCACTGCTTCAGGAAAGGAAAGAAAATAAAAAAGTAGACTGTTTGCCTTTGTTGTTGCCTGCCTTTGTTTTAAACTTCAGTATTTGCATTCCTTAATCTGATGTGTTTGTACTCCTGTCAGGAATAACTCCAAAGTTCACATTTTCATGATTCTGCTCTGTAAATTCCTTGATGTTTCACTTCAGTTAGGTTAGGACTAGACAAAAGCATTAGTTCGTAGATAAACTCTTTCAACTCTCTTAGCTGTAGGATAAGCAATTATATGAAAGGTAAACAGAAAGGCATTTATACACCAGATGCTGAATGCCTACTTTGCCTCAGTCTTTAGCTCTTGATCCAGCAGTTCCCTGGACATCTAGCTTCATGAAGCAGGAGGCAGGGAGGGGGATCAGAACGAGGTCATCACAAACGAGGCAGTGGCCAGTGATCTACTGCACCACTTAGACACACACAAGTCTACAGGGCCAGATGGGCTGCACCCAAGAATGCTGAAGGAGCTGGCAGATGTGATTGCCAAGGCACTCTCCAGTATTTAACCTGAAGTCCTGGCTAACCGGGGAGGTCCCAATGGACTGGAGGGTAGCAAATGTAACATCCATTTACAAGAAAGGAAAAAAAGGAGGATCTGGGAAACTATAGACCTGTTAGTCTGACTTTGGTACCAGGGAAGATCATGGAGCAGAGCATCTCAAGTGCTACTCACACCGTACAGAGAACAAGCAGGGGATCAGGCCCGTGGGTTCATGAAGGGCAAGGCCTGCCTGGCGAATCTGATCTCCTATGACAAGATGACCCAGCTACTGGACAGGGGAAGGGCAGTGGATATTGTCTACCTAGACTTTGGAAAGGCCTTTGACACCGTTCTTGTGGACAGACTGGCTGCTATGGCTTGGGTGAGCACAGCTCTGCTGGATAAAGCACTGCTGGTTGAAAGGGCCCAAAGAGTGGTGCTCAATGGAGTGGTGTTCTTCAGGGCTCAGTGTTGGGACCACTTCTGTTTAACATCTTTATTGACTATCTTGATGAAGACAAAGTGTGTCATCAGTCAGTTCTCAGGCGACACCAGGTTGGGTGGCAGTATTGATCATCAGGAGGGTAGGGAGGCTTTACAGAGGGACTTGGATAGGTTGCAACATTAATGGCAGGAGCTTCAACAAGGCCAAATGCCAAGTCCTACACTTGAATCACAACAACCCCAAGCAACCCTACAGGCTTGGGGAGGTGTGGCTGGAAAGTTGTCTAGCAGAAAGGGGTTGTGACTGACAAGCAACTGAATATGAGCAAGCAATGTGCCAGGTGGCCAAGAAGGTCAAGGGCATCTTGGCTGGGTGGTCAAGGCCTGTGTCCATAAGGGGCAGGGAGGGGATTGTCCCCTTGTACTCTGCTCTGGTGTGGCCACACTTTGAGTGTTGTGTTCAGTTTGGGACACCTGATTATAAGAGGGATGTGGAGGTGCTGGAGCCAGTGCAGAGGAGAGCAAGGGAAGAGTCTGGAGAATAAATCTTATGAGGAGTGACTGAGGGAGCTGGGGATGGTTAGTTTGGCGAAGAGGAGACTGAGGGCAGACCTCATCACTGTCTTACAGCTACCTGAAAGAAGGTTGTGGAGGCTGCTGCTGGTCTCTTCTCCCAGGTAAATAGTGATATAATAAGAGGGAATGGTCCCAAGCTGTGACCGGGTAGGTTTAGACTGGACATTAGGAAAAACTTTTTTCAAGGAGAGAGTGGTCAGACATTGGAATGGGCTGCCCAGGGAGGTGGAGGAGTCTCCAGCACTGGATGTGTTTAAAAGTCGTTTGGATGTGGTGCTTGGGGCTGTGGTTCAGGGGAGCACCTTGTGGAGTAGGGATATTGGCTGAGCTCGGTGATGCTGAGGGTGTTTTCCAACCTGAAGGTGTATGTGATTCTACTCCAGGCATACACTGTGCGGCTAGGAGAAGTGACCTCTGTGAAATGTGTAAGCCATGGTGCCTGCGAGGAACCAGGAAAGGTAACGGCTCACTGCAGTAAAATGATGTGAACATCAGAAGCCTTTTCAGGTTAAGTGAATTCAAATGAAATTTTATTCCATCACCTCTTTTGAGAAAAATATTAAGAATTACAGTAATTGACTCCTCTTGACGGGGCAGCAAAGTAGTTAGTGAATTAAATGCAATTTTACTAATTTTGATTGATACTGTGTAATTATGATGTCAAAGGTATTTAATTTTGTATGAAGCTGTAAATCTGCATCAGACTTCTAGTTTACTCTTGACAAGAGGAAAAAAGCCCAACACACAAAATGAGAAAACCCAGACATCCCCTCCTCCTGAACCTGTGCTGAATCTCCACTCAAAAACTGAAGCATAATTCAGTTTTAAATCTCTTTCTATACTGCTGTTTTACAAGAAGGTATGGACAGAAGGAGATTTCACTCACTCAGCTCTCTTCCTTTTTAGTAGCACATCTGAGTAATTCCTAAAGCTCTTTGCATCTGAAAAGCAAAATATAAGTATTCTCTCTGCTAATGCTGACATCAAAATTCAAAGAATCCCCGGACAGCCCTCTGTGCTCTGTCAGGATTTGTTGGTTTGGTGTTTTTTTTTTTTTTTTTTTCACTTTCTTAATAGCGTTAGTGTTCGTGAAGGTCTTAGAGCCTGAAGGTAAGAGGCAGCCTTCAAAACTACCTTGAGCTGTTCTGTTCTCACTAAGAAGAAATAAAATTGCATTTTACCTAACAGTGACATTTATGGAAGAATATGAGAGATCAGATTATTCTGGCAGTGACTCTTGAAGCAGATATTCTTTAGCTTGACAAGCCAAGCATGAAAGGGTATGGTTTATTAGGATGCAAATTCTATGTATGTGATTCATTTGTTGTGTAATATTTTCATGCATTTTTGCATTTTATTACGATTATACGTGTATTAGTATGTAGAGAGGTTTTATTAATGTGTCAGAAATAGTATTTCAGTGTTCACCAGGGTGAAAGTTAGGGTGGCTGTAACTTCAACCTTCAGCGAGAATCTGTGTAGCTGGTTTTATTATAAAGAACTCCAATTTTCCTGAATAAGGGAATTCAATTGTTACTACTTTGTATACACTTTGTTTGTTTGGTCTATCTCCATCTCTCCTTACTGCTTGTTTCAATGTTTTTCATTGTTTGGTGTGCACTGTTTCAAAGGTTCTACTACAGATGAGTTTTATTCCTCCCTTTTAATACTTCATCCTTACCTGTGCTTCTGACTCAGAAGGCTGTTCCTCGATAAGCTTCGGATGCTGGCTGTCTTGTGTTTTGAAAGTAACTTAAAGAGCTTAGCTGTGACTTCTACTGTGCTGCTTTTGCTTGCCAAAAGGTTTGTGCAAGTTAGCTGGCTTGCTGCTTTACAAAATCTTGTCTTGCCTGTGTATGAGTAACAGCTTAACAATCATAGTTGGAAAGATGCATAACAATGGAGTTTACTTTGTGGTAGTGATCTGCATCAGCTTTTGGCATTCAACATCTTCAGTGACCGCCTGTGTTTGGCTGGAGATGAAACTTGGAGCACTGTGAAAGCCGTGGTTGAAGGTGGCCTTTCGGTACTATTGCTTTGCAGGTTGTTCTCTGTTGTGGCAGTGTGCTATGGGTGCAGGAATTCACTCATCTGTTAGGCGTGGAGCTTTGAAAATGGCAGCCTGAACACTCAAGGGAGTTAGGTGCTGAAGCTTTATCTCCTTGTGACTAGGGATCACATAGTAGGTTGCAGGCTGGTGTCCAGTGCCATGGGAGAAGCAACAGCATCATCTCACCTTTGTTGGAGTTCATCAGTGAAACTCGTTCTGGCTGCCTTCATTCTTCTGGTACTAATTAAGTAATCTTAGCTAATGTACTCATGTCAGGTCTTTTGTTTCGACTATGAAAGGCAAGGCAAGCCTACTAACAATATTTTCATATCTTTGTAAAGGTACGAGAACACTTTATGTAGACTTCTTTATTTGGAAATTCTAATGCATCTGGGCAGTGCCTTCCTAAAGAAAACCAAGGAGAGTATTCTCCACTGATTCGCACTCTTCCTTTCACTTGAAAATTTGGATTAATTATTTGAACATCCTGAAAGGTTTGCTCACTCTTCCTGGGAAATGAATGGACCGAAGACCGTGTAGGCTACAGGGGGAAATGTGGTGTTTCTTCTTAAGTGTTTAGGAGAAAGAAATGTTTGAACTCTTGTAGTGTTATTTTTCAGCAATTTTGAACACTGTTAGATTCTGCTGATAATAAATGCTGGTTACTCTTGGTGTTTCTGGAGAGCATGCTCGTTCCTCTTTTGAAAAGACTTTGGCTACAATTTCAGTACTACTTAATGCTGCTAATTACACGAGGCTTCTAAAGCTCTGAACTAGTGTTCTGCAGTTGACTTGCTGCTCTATGAGAACAGCAGGAGATATCAGGAGATATCAGGGAAGCAGGGGAAGTGGAGTGTTCCTTGGGTAGGTGGCCAATTCTGAAATCAGGGAGAGGATTCTTCAAGGATTCCTCCTCTTGCTTGTAGTGTTGCATATTGACATCTAGACTGTAGCAAACAATCTGAATTTTCTTTACGTTTTTAGTTCTTTCAAGGGAGATGGAGGAAAATAGTCTTTTTCAGCAGAACGAAGTTCGTTCTTCTCTCCTGCCTTGTGCACGCCCACACCAATGTTTTTTCAGCTCTGCAAGTGTGTTGGGTGCTTTTCTCACTTTCTCTGCTGCATAGGCAGCCTTCCCAATCACAACTGAGCTTTGCAGGCAGTGAAGTTGTCTTTACACAGCAGGTCTATAATTTAACACCGGAGAAAATGGAGAGTTCTGGCTTAGAATTATGATGCATTTTAGTAATGCTTGAACAGATGAAGAATTTCACCCTAAAGAAAAGAAGGACATTTTTTCCTTGACCAGAAGGCCACCACTTGCAGAAATTGTTTATTTACCTGCTGCCCAAATGGCTTACAGATATTTTGGTAGTAAACAAAGCACATAGGTTTTAAACCTTATACTTCCTTAACTAGTTGTAGTTATAATGGAACTTTTCTACTTTGAAAATAGGATGTGATTCTACTTGAAATAGATGCACTCAGTTTGTTGGTAATATGAAAGGCAAACCACAGTTTTACTTTAAATGTGAGTTTAGTTCTCTCTACATTTTGGAAACTGCTTTGTTGCACTGTAACTTTTGGTGTGTACTGCAACTCTCTTGATGATGCTTCCCCCCACCAAGGTCTCAGTTTCACACAACATTTTGTAAATAGGCCTAAACTTAAGTGCGATAAAAAAGATCTGACTCCGAAAGCTGTATTTGTTCATTACGTAAGGGAAGGCAGCAATAATTCTTTTCTGGAACTCTGTTGATAATGCTGTCTGGCACTTAAAGAATTTTGGTTGATACTGATGTTCCTGCTACTGAATATTCAACTCTGTCTAGAACTACTGTTGGGAGAGTAGCAGTAGGTCACTAAAAATTACTTGCTTATCAATCTGTCAAATTTCAGAGATCATTGTAGTAAAATAAATAGCAGGTGTACCATGATTTTACATGCAGCTTATGCTGGCATTGTGTCTGAATTCAGTTGTCGTTGTGTACATATCGTGTCCTCTGGCTTTTCTCCCACATGTCAGCACAAATGCTTATGTAGCCATTTTGTAAACCAGGTTGGAGAAATGATCTAGGTCTTCTCCTCCAGTCTTCCTACTTAAGATGGATTTTAATCTGTCTCTTTGATGTGATTCATCACACATGTCCTCTAACACGTGAGCTTGGTGGGAATAGAGGAGGACAAGAATTCCTTGACAGTATGTGCACAGTCTCCAGCTTGTGCCTCTGCTGAGTCCTCAGGACTGCAGCATGAATCTCCATGGTTACATCTGTTTGCCCAGTCTAATTTTAGAGGGCTCCTGTCATCTACAAATGCAAGCCTTTTGTAGCAATAGGCAGAGGTCAGATGTTAATGCTGAAAAAACCCAGATTTTATTACAGGCCCTAGTAGACAGAATGGACCAGCTCTGAAACTGCTTTGTTTGGCTACTAGTGGAGACTTATTAGAGAACTGCAGTTGGTGACAGATAACTCACTTGTGCCCTTCCTTGTGTGTGATAGGCTTTATATTCACTAGTGAGTAAAAGAAGTGGGCCACAGCAGTGCTTGTCCCCTGTCTCTTGGGTCTAATCAAGTGCTTGTTTAATCTCCAGAGGCCTGGCAGAATGTATTTTTCTGGAAGAAAGTATCTTTGTTCAGAGAAAGGGTGATAAAAGAAAGACTGGAATTGTTATAGTGAGGACTTCTGTCAGATGAGTAAGTTAGGTGCAAGCACTTAAGAGGGGTCATGGTTTTTAAAGTCTTCATTGGTGTTTCTGGCTTCTTACAAGTGCAACTTCCCCAGTACCTTTTATACTTAGAGAAAGATTTCGCCCCTCAATTTCTCATCTGCGTGTTGCTCATACCTGTGTCTTTCTGCTTCCAGGTCTCACCTAGCACTGGTTGTGACAGCCACTGGGAGTTCTTGCTGAAGCGACCTGTGCCTGCCCTCTGAGGAACTGGGACAGGTAAGAGTGCAAGCTCTCCTTTTTGGGCTGACAGTTGCCCTTTGGAGCGGTGCTGGCTTTGTGATGGCTGATGGCAAAGGCAGGAGGTTTTACCTGGGCTGGCTCGCTGCCACCAAATGCCAGGCTATATCCCACTCTGTCACCCAGCGCATCCTTGAGACGTGAGAGGTTTTTTCAGGTGGGAGATGCAAAGGAGCTAGATGGCTGCTCCCACCTTTCTCCTAGATGCTTGTAGAAGCGTTCATAAAGGGGTGTTGGGTTCTACTCAGGCTGTGACAGAATGCTTGGGTTTGTCACATTTTCTAAACAACAGTGGTTCTTGTAGGTGGTTTCTTTTAATCTACTTGTGAAACTAAAGTTGTCTTGCAAGGAAGAAAGGGATGGTTATTCTGAGTGTGCCTGATTCTTGAAAAGGACTGGCTTACAGTATGTGATCTGTCCTTCCACAGAGAGATATGATATACTTGTAGGAAGCTTATGAAAAGGTAAGGATGCCGCAAGCATGAGATGCTGCGGTTCTACCCGTGCAGACTTGCCATCTGCTGTGTATCAAATGTAAGTGCTTTGTGGGTGTGGAACAACCTGATTCAAGAAGGCATGTTGAGGTGGAGGGAGAAGGGATGGGGAGCAGTGATGTTGGTTTTGAAAAGATGGACAGGGTCAAATGTGTTGGTTTTTTTTTTTATGATTGGCTTCCCAAATGAACTCAGTATGTTGCACAAACTGTCATGCTACTGTTACCTGAAGATGACCAGAATGCTTGCTAGGGACCACAGAGAGGACAGCATTGGGATCTGAACGTAGACGGGTTTAAAGTGATTTGTAACCAGATAGCAAAAGCAGAGCTCACTCCGTTGACAAGATTTTAATGATCTGTTTATTAACAAATGTTGAAAGCTATAGGATATGCAAAGGAGGGCTAACCTGGAAGTGACAAACAGTAGTAAGTGTTGCTGCCACAGAAGAAACCCTTCCTAGTAGCATCAGTTAATCAGTCTGTGCGATGTGTAAAGGAAGAAATAAGTTTTTTAATTGAGAGGAGAATCTGCCCTGTAGTAGTTGCTGCAGTGGTTTTGGACAATGCTGTGCTGAAAACATCAGTTTAAATCTGTTCTTCTGAAATGCTGTCGGCAAAGCTGCGTTGTATTGGCAGAGGGCTGCTTGGCCTCTGAGGTTTGATTTATTGTAGCAACAAAACCTTTCCTTCAGAGGAGATAAATGTGGGAAATGAAATGTCTATTTGCAGATCCGGAGGAGCCCTTGGTAAAGGTTGCTTTAATGACTTCACCTTCCCCATTGAACCATCTTACCTTCCCACTTGGTGCCATCTTTAGTGTTGGTTTTTACATGCGGTCGTTGTTGTGATTTTCTTTATGCAGCTCTCTGAGTTACAGAGGAAACAAGTTCGTGTCCATGTTTTTCCCACCAAACTATACAAAAGATTGATTTGTGTTGTTTTTGAAGTTTGTGGTCTCAACAGGTGCATTTCGATCCTAAAACTATGTAATGAGGGACAGACAATGAAAAAAGGCTGCCTAAAAGTGATAAAGTGAAAGCAGTTTCTTAGGTATAACTTCAACTTACTAGTGGAAAGTAAGTGAACAGTTTTTCTACCTGCTATATTTGTATTCCACAGATCGTCGTCTTTTCTGTCAGATACTTTCCATAAAGAGCATCCAAGTAATTAACCTACTTTTCCTGTGATGGCATCAACTACTTTATGCCACTGAAATACTCACTGAGGATGGTATGTTCCTCTTTATTGTACATGTGCTGACAGAAATCGTTTTCCAGTGGAATTTTTTAGATGTGACATTCCATCTTGTAACAAATACATTTAGACAAAGATACGTTTGAATCTTGTTTCACTAGCACTAGTTCTGGTTGTTTATGAGCTCATAAGCTCATGGTCATATGGACTCTGTCTTGCTTACTGAAATTCACAAACAGATTTTACAATCGGGAGTTAAATGCTGAAGTAAAGCCTTTTTTAGAAATGGTAACGTACTCCAATACAGCTAATTTTTGCTTACGATTCAAATACAGAATCTAATTGGATTTGTAAAGGTATTTGGGTACAAGACATTCAGCAGCATAAGCTTACTGTAGTTAGATTCCCTTATTCTTCTGTTAACACTGACAGAACAAAACTTGTAAAATTCTTTGTTCAGCTTAACCTGAGAGTGCTTGTTTCTGCTTGACCCATGCTTAAAATCCAGAGGACCACTGGGTAAAGGAAGAGGAAGAGTTGGTCACTCTGCCCAAGTGGCTGATGTTGACCTTAATTTATATTTTATAGGACAGCATTAAAGCTGCTGGTTTAACCTGTGTTATTATTTTCTTGTCAGACTGAAGTCGTGTGGCTTTATTTGTCACTGCTCATAAGGCCTGGATGTGTGGGGTAGAGTTGGTGTGGGAAAAGTTTTACCTCTGTGATCCTTGCCCTTTGGCAGGGATGCATTTAAGAGTACATGGTCCTGTGTTCTCCGTCATAGGATGGGTACTGTTCTCTGCGTGGCCAGGAGGAGATGCATAGGGCTGTCATTTTTTTTTCATTTTTGCAGATTTTAATTTTTTTTTTTCAGAACTTTCCCCAAGGTTTAGTTGGTGATTGTACAAAGGGTTTCTGTTACTAGGGTTGTGTGGGTCTGCATGAAGCTGTTCCTCCAAGGAGCCTGAGGAAAGCTGGGGAAGCCTCCTGCAAAGTGCTTGCAGTCCTTACAAAGAAGGGAAGGCTGTTGCTTGAGAAGGGTATGTACATGTTTCAGATGGAGGCATGTGCCTGTGCGCACACACACCTGAGACACAGAAGGGCTATGGCATGTTGGTGCATTTGTGCTCTCAGGGTAGTGATTGCCTTCCATTATGTGGTTGTACTGTGGTGCTGCAATGGTTATTATCTTTAAATGGAAAAGAAGTAGAAAGTGATTAGTTGATGTTCTTTTATGTTTAAAAATGGTATGTGAATTAGCAGAAGTTGGCGTGTGGTAGTGGGGAGGAGATTATTTAAGGTGCTCTAGAACTGGGGAATTGCAGTTGAACCATTCAAGAAAACTGGAGAATGTTAACAGCTATGTCCATTGTAACAGGAGGTGAGTGTTCATGAGAAGTCTCATGGTCACTGTGTGTGACACTGGGAGAATTGCATTCAGAAATGTTGAGTCTGTATGAGTCAAGGAGAAGAGGAAAGCCTGGGTCCCATTAATTCTTGGGTAAGCTGGTGAGGGTTTTATGCTTTGACTGCTGTTTCCTTAGTGCAGAATGAGTGAAGTAGTGGTGTGGATTATAAAAATCGACACTCCTTTCTGCTACAGGCATCTGCTGACTAGGCTGCCCAAGAATGAGGAGAGATACCGTGTGTCTGCAGACCTCGATTTCAGAAGGGTTAGGCACACCCAAACTGGCTTTAATCTAGCTAGCCTGGATTTAAAAAGCTTGCAGGAATTTAGCAGCATGGATTTTAACATATCCTGTCAGAGGCTGTCAGGCACTCTGGGTGCTTATCCACTGCAATCCTATGCCCTGGAAGTTGAGTGAGTTTTCTAAAGCTCACATTACCAAGTTCTGTAGCTTGCATAAGTGTGGAGAACTCCTGGTAGATTAAATACATACATTATTTTGTATGGGGTTTTTGGGGGTTTTTTGGTCCCTTTATTTTTACCTTTAAAATAAGAAATGTAGTATAACTTAGAACTAAGTAACTATGTAGTTGGTCCGATGTATTGATTACAAATGTATAGATATGTTCTGTGGTTGATCCGGCTACATGAACACTTTGTGAGCCTCTCTGGTGAAGAATGAACAACCTTGGTGTTTGATCTCTGCATGGCTCACCTTGCTCAAGTGCAGTATGCCTGTACTTCAGAACTTCAACAGCAATAGATTTCCGCTGCTGAAATACTTTTCATTGATGCAGGTTAGTAATAAGTATTGGCAATTTAAATCTGAGGTGCTGAACAGAAATGGGGTTTGTAAAGCAGGAAGAAAATGTAAGCTCATGGACTAAATTTAAAAACAAACAAACAAGCAAAGCCAAACCAAACCCCACAAAACTCAAAACCAACAAAACCCAAACATACTCTTGGGGAAAAAACCCAACAACCAACCAACCAAACAAAATCAACCACCGAACTCAAATACACACAGCTCCGCAGAAAGAAACAAAACCAAACACACAAGCCCAGCAGAAAGAACTGTAGAATAGCAGAAGTGGCGTTGGGATCTGTGACCTTCATTCCTATATTGCCCTTAATTGTTAGTGTTATTTCTCTGTTTTGTTGGGTCTTTTTTGCTTGTTTTTTAAATCTGTAGAGGGGAAATACTTGCTTCCTTTGTGGAGTGCTTTGAGAACATCAACTACTTCTACTACTACAGCTGTATTAACCATTAGACTTCCTAAATATATGCTTCAGAACAGGTACAGCAAAGTGAAATATGGCATGCATTTGGAGAGCATTCAATCTCAATGAAAACATTTCTGTGAATTTGGAAATCAGCAATTCTTCAGTCATTCCACTTACTTGAAAATAAAGGAGGCCTCATTTTTAGCCTGAATTTGTTTAGGTGTAATTTCTACTCACTGGTGATTGTTTTATATTGCTGCTTGTGAGGGATTGGATTCCTTATTCCTATTGTTGTGTTCTTCCTACAGGCATTTAAATTATTTTCATTCATTTATTTTCAATGTCCTTGAACTGTAAAATCAAGAACTAACTGCAGTTTCTCTGTGCCAAACAAAGTAATATAACTGCTTTGCTCTTCCACTTGCTATTCTTGCTTGTTTAAACATTAGTGGATTGCATAAGATGAGCTGCCACCAAGTATTGAGAGTTTCCTATTGTGTATGCAGACTCAAGGAAGTGACCTAGTAAAACAAGGCAGAGAGCTGTCAGTTGTGAAGGTTGGAGTTCTCACATTCCACTAGAGATCAGAGAAGACTGGCTTGCTTTGCAAATTGTTATTCACTGCTTGTGCATCATGCAAGACCACAACTGAGCTCTGCTTCATTTGTTGAAGAATAAAGATCAGTGCCTACTAGGCAGTGTGACGGTAGCTTTACAGATCCCATCAACTTGATGCATTAGTCATGTCTTTTTATGCACAACTCCAGGCTGGGTGGGGAATGGCTGAGAGCAGCCCTGAGGAAAAGGACCTGGGGGTCTGGGGTGATGAAAAGCTCAACATGAGCCTGCAGTGTGAGTGCAGCCCAGACAGCAGCTGTGTGCTGGGCTGCAGCAAGAGCAGTGTGGGCAGCAGGGCAAGGGAGGGGATCCTGCCCCTTTGTTCTGCTCTCGTCAGACCGCACCTGGAGTCCCGTGTGCAGTTCTGGAGCCCCCAGCACAGGAAGGACATGGAACTGTTGGAACCAGTCCAGAGGAGGCTACAAAGATGCTGAGAGGGCTGCAGCAGCTCTGCTGTGAGGACAGGCTGAGAGAGTTGGGACTCTGCAGCCTGGAAAAGAGAAGGCTTCCAGGAGACCTCCTTGGAGTGGCGTTCCAGTATCTGAAGGGGGCTACAGGAAGGCTGGGGTGGGACTGTCGACAAAGTCTTGTAATGCCAGGACAAGGGGCAATGGGTTTGAACTGGCAGAGGGGAGATTGAAACTGGATGTTAGGAGAAAGTTGTTTGCAGTGAGGGTGGTGAGGCACTGGAACAGGTTGCCCAGGGAGGTTGTGGCTGCTTCCTCCCTGGAGGTGGACAAGGCCTTGAGTGACCTGTACTAGTCGGAGGTGTCCCTGCCTATGGCAGGGGGTTGAAACTAGATGATCTTTGAGGTCCCTTCCAACCTTACCATTCTATGATTTACTTGTATCCCATGTCCATCAAGTGACTTGACTCTGCTTGCAGTCTGGTATTGCTCTAGGATAGCAGGGTAAGTACTATTTTTATTAGTGCAAATGCACATCTGGATCATCTTGGAGATGCTTTGGTTATATAGGTTATTCTTTAGCAACAGATAAAGTTGCCTGACACTTTGGGGATGAGAGTCAGATTGGATGTCAATTTGAATAAAAATAGGTACAAGGAAGATTGCACTAAAGATGCAGAGATGTAGAGAACTTTAGAGAAGATTTAAAAACATAACTGGAAAAATGGAAGGGCTCCTTCTGGAGGGCATCTCAGGGCACTTGGAAGAGAAGTTGTTTATCAGGAGTGGCTAGCATGGATTCACCAAGGGCAACTCAGGCTTGACCAACCTGATAGCATTCTATGTTGCCATAACTGCATGGGAGAGCAGTGGATGTAGTCTATCTTGACCCTAGCAAGGCCTTTGGCATCATCTCCCATGGCACCCTGGTAAGCAAGCTCAGGAAGTGTAGGATGGAAGAGCAGGCAGTGAGGTGCATTAGTAACTGGCTACAAGAGTTCAAAGAGTGGTGATCAATGGTGCCAGAGCCAGCTGGAGAGCTGCAACCAGTGGAGTCCCCCAGGGATCAGTGCTGGGTTTATTGCTGTTCAACATCTTCATCAATGACATTGATGAGGGCACAGACAGACAGAGTCTGCTCAGCAGGTTTGCTGATGGCACCAACCTGGGAGGCTTGGCTGAGACAGCTTTGGGCTGTGAGGCCTCCAGAGAGACCTGGGCAGGCAGAGCTGGGCACAGAGGAACCAAATGAGGTTCAGCAAGGACAAATGCAGAGTCCTGCACCTGGGGAGGAAGAATAAACTGCAGCAGTACAGGTTGGGAGGTGATCTGCTGGAGAGCAGCCCTGTGGAGGGGGACCTGGGAGTGCTGGTAGAGAACATCCATGGGCAGCAATAAGCCCTGGTGGCCAAGAGGGCCAGTGGGGTCCTGGGGGGCATTAAGCAGAGTGTGTCCAGCAGATCCAGGGAGGTTCTCTTCCCCCTCTGCTCTGCCCTGGTGAGACCTCATCTTGAGTACTGTCTTCAGGTTTGGGCTCCCCAGTTTTAGAGAGACAGGGATCTGCTGGAGAGAGTCCAGGGGAGGGCTATGAAGATGCTGAGGGGACTGAGCACTGCCTGGTGAGGAGAGGCTGAGGGACCCGGGGCTGCTTATTCTGGAGAAGACTGAGAGGGGATTTAATAGATGTTTAGAACTATCTGAGGGCTGGGGTTCAGGGAGTGGGGGGTGGACAAGCTCTGCTGCCTGAGACAGGACAAGGAGTAATGGATGGAAGCTGCAGCACAGGAGGTTCCAGCTAGGCACAAGGGGCAACTTCTTTCCTGGAAGGGTCCCAGAGCCCTGGCACAGGCTGTCCAGAGAGGCTGTGGAGTCTCCTTCTGTGGAGCCTTTCCAGGCCTGTCTGGATGTGTTGCTGTGTGCCCTGAGCTGGATTGTCTGGTCCTGCTCTGGCAGGGGGGTTGGACTGGATGCTCTCTTTGGGTCCCTTGCAAGCCTTGGCATCCTGTGATAAGCCTTTTCCACCCCTCTGTCTTATGCAGAGCTGGTGCTTTTTAAGCACTTCACATTGTGAGTTTACCTGACTCGAAGGTGACCCTGACTGTAAGATAGCACTGCAAATTTCATTGTTAGTCAAGGCAAATGTTGTGTATTACTAACTAGAGTTGGTAAGTATTCTCTTAGGTCCCTAAGTGTTTGCAGTGTCTGTTTTCATACATAATTTTGAAGAGTGTAGAGGGTAATGATAGATCAATCTTAGAGCAGACCAGGAGAAACCTCAGCATTTGTTATCATAGCAGTGTGATCAATATAAAATGTAACAAATGGGCCAGTCCCTTGTGGCTTAAATATAAACCAAATGGTGCCGCCTTGTATTTGGACAGGTACAGACTTCTAAATCCAGTAATAAACTCACTTTTATTTGTCAGAACAAATGTAAAATCGTTGGTATTCTGACAAAAAACTTTGGGGGGAGGAAAAAAAAAAGCTTAGCTGTCCCTGTCCCTATCTCCAAAACAAAGAGCAAACTCCAGTCCTAGGGAGTTTTTCTGACAATACTGTGATGCCTCTGGTCTTCTAAGGACTGAAATCTCTCACAGTGGTGTAGGATTCATTTTCTGGACTTCAGTAGACGTTTTTACAGCTGTTTATTCTCTAACATTCTTTTAGTTTTTCTGGTTTGTGGTTAAGAGGGTGGATTCTTAAAGACATACCTGATACGTTGAAAAATTACTGTCTAAATATGGAAATGTTGGACCAGGAGCCATGAGCTCGAAATTATACTGCTGACTGGTACAGATTAGTAATACTGCTGTCTCCTTTAATCATCAGTCTCTCCCTATAAAGTGTTCTGGTTTGGGGTTTTTTTTTTTCCCCCCCCTTTAAAGGCCTTTTTTCTCACACTTGGGGAGCTGGTGGTTGTGAAGACCTATTGGTGAATGTTATTGGTGATAGAGTACTTAAGAGCTCACCACTGTTTCTTCAATCTCTCATGTTTCCAAACATTAGTAGAGTATGAGACAAGTACTTTGAGAATTTGTGTCTGGTGGAAAATGCTGCATGAGGAGAAGGATCAGCCACAGATGGCAACGATGACTTCATCACTGTTCTGTATTTTCTGTAGCAGTTCTCTCTCCTCAGGTGTAACTGTGCTGCTGTGCTCAGGTGGATGTGTTAACTTATTCTCTTTTACCATCTAGTTTTGTGTTTTTCTCTACCTTGTGTGCCGGGTTCCTGGTGTTTTCTCTGATTATGCAGGTGTAAGGCAAGAGAGAGATGTTAAAAAGTTTCTTTGTCTTTAAAACTTTACAAAATCTGTTGCACGCACAAAATAGATAATTGGGGTGTCTTGAATTCTGGTTTTGGAAATGGGTGCTAGTGTGTCTTCAGGTACTGCATTCCATCCAGAGTATGAGGGAAGCTGTGCTGTTGTCTAAGTATGCCAGCAGTTACCTTCTTTCCTCTTCCTCTAAGTGGAGGAGTCTTGCATTCCTTCTTGTCTGTCTTTTGAACCCAGACTTTGTGGTCTAGTTGCACAGATGATTTAAAATAGTCCTGGAGATGTAATCAGAATCTGTTTCTGTCCTTCAGCAAGTCTTTTCACATGGTATATAAAGTCTTGGGTTTTCAAACTTCTTTTTTCCTTCTTTTTTTTTTTTTTTTTTTGTTTTGTTTTATGTGCTTCAGACTTGCAGATCTGTGAGCTGGTAAACATGTATGCAAGTTTTTAAAGGAAAAGGGGAGTGCTGGCTGTATCTAGCTTAATGGCCATTATGTGCGTTTGCTACTTTGCTTCAATCCACGGGTTCACAGACACTAACTTGTGGACATGAAGGATTTACTGTTACCTTTCTGGTAGAAAGGAACGTTGAGGAAAGAATTGGAGGGGTGGCAGTGCAAAATGTAAACAAGCTGCTGAAAGTCTGAATTCTTTCAGAGGCTAAAAGATGGTGTCATACTCTGGTATGTCCTGTTAGCACTTAAGCTGTGATAGATGCTCTGAGTGGATCTGTACTGATGTAAATTCGTGTCGGATTTTGGCACAGTGTGAGTTGGAATAGTATTGCTGTTTCACAGTGTAGTTGAAAAATAAAACCAGAGCTAAAATAAAGGTGTACGTTGCAACTATAGGTAAAAAGTCTAAATTGTTTTATGTTAAAAGCATAAATACAGCATGTGACATCAGCTGAAATCAGAATGTGACTACTTTCTAAAAGGAAAAGGCCCTCCCATTAATGCTTATTTTAAGATTTGCGACTCCTTTTGGCAATTCACCAATGTGAAAAAGCAGCAGGGCTGCAGCGGATGTCAGTGTTGGTGTAGAACGTGGACTGTGTTTCTCATAACTGCACTAACTCTGAAGTACTTCATGTTAGCTTTACAAGGAGACAAAGAGAAGACTGAGATTGGAAGACATTTTTCTGTTTGGGGGGGAGGTGAAGGGGAAGATGTGCATTGCCACGTAAACTAATGTTTGTGACTTACTTTATACACAAAGACTACTTTATGATACCTCTCTGGAAAACCCAGTAGCTGTAACTGTATTAAGAAGATGAGGTTTGGGTTTCAGTTGTTGTCAATCTGCTTTTAGTAACCTTAGAACCAGGTTTTAAGCCATCTTCCTTAAAATACATAATACTGGTCTACGTGGTATTTCAAAGCTAGGACAATGATGTTGAGTAGATGTGAAATACTTCAACCTACTGTGCTCAATAGTATTAACATTTTCCAAAATGATATTTGGCTTTTGGGAGCAAGATCAGGCTTATGACTTAGTCTGTGATGCAGCACTGCTCCCCAACACCGTCAGAACCATCGTTTACATAAACTATACCTGCTTCTTTGTAAGACATTCACTCAAGGGAGAATATTATACTGTTTTCTTATGGCTTCCTGACTGTAATTTATCTTTCTCTTCTAACTTAAAATTGATTTATACCACTCTACCTTCTTTTTTTCCTCCCCCAGCAATATATCCAAGTATTTCTAAGCATTAGAGTGACAGTGTCTTACGGCTTCTGAAGCCATTTCCCACTTCTTCATTATTATAAAAGGACATATTGCTCTGGCATCTCATGTGTTTTACTAGTTCTGAAAACAGATTGGTCAGTAATAGCTAAAAAATTATTTAGACTAGTTGTTTAGTCTAGTGCACATTTATTGTAAGTAACTGGATTAAACTTAATTCTTCAATTCAAAGGTTAAGGGTTTTTTAAAGCAGTATTTTGAGTGTTAATTTTGCTTCTAGATGCACCCTTGTGGAGCCCTATGGTTTTGGCATCCCTTGTTATCTAAGCTAGATTGTCACATTGGCTAGTGATGCCATTGCCATCACAAGTTTAGTCATCTCTGTAGGCTTTGATGGCCTGGGTGAGATCCAGAATCAATGTGGACTGGCCAAACCAACATGCTATTGAAAAGCCACCATTAATTAACTGGTTCTTAATGAATTTGAGAGCAGTGATGTTACTTTTTCAAAATTAAAAATACAGTGTTCCTCAGTTTTTGTTGTATGTGTGTTTTGTAGCATACCACCTCCAGAACTATCTTGCAGAGCTTTGCTGGACTGATATTTCACTCAGGAAGACTCAAAGGGAATAACTAATTCTGTGTTGGTATTGCTAACCACCTACTTGTATGTGATGTTTTTCTGCAGTTCCTATCTGGGCAAGACTAAGACTGACTTAAAGGTCTTCTTGCTTGAGTCAGAACAGCATAAAAGAGCGCAGGGAAAGGAGGGTTTTGGCTTGCAAAGATACGAAAACCAGACAAGTGAGTGGCCTATGTGACTATTTTTGTTGCACTGTACGTGCCATTCGAGCAGACTGGCTGTGACTACAGCAACATATGGTATTGCTAGGTACCTTAGAAATGTCTGCTGTAATAGGGATCTCAGGACTGGCTGGCTGATGAGCCTCCCTCTGTGATGACTGGAGCCACTTAGCGATGACCCAGGGTCCATCAAGTCTGCTCAGATAGCCATAGCACAGCTACATGTGCTGAAAGCTGAGGGCATGGTGACTGGAAACTATCCAGAAATCCCTTTATGTCCATTTTTCCTAAATAGTTGCTGTTTGACAGATTTCTTCTGTGAGTTACTGAACCAGCGTGGAGCATTTGTTGCTGGTGCTGCCAATTAGGGTGCCCAAAGAGCACACTAATATCCCCTACTCCAAGAAGATACTCTGACTCTTAACTTTATTCAGTTCTGAGAAGTAGGCTACGCTGGTAAACTCCAAACATTGAAGAGCAGTGAAAGACAAACAGATGCAGATTCAATCTGGCTGAGTATTTTTTTCCATGCAAGTTTTTTGATAACTTCTGCTTGATGCATGGGCTTCTCTTTAGTCTGTTATGTCTGGGAAGGCATTTTAAGTCCAAAACAAGTAGAAAGACCTAAACCAACAGAATTGCTTTCTTGGCCTCAGGAAAATGTTATGCTTTTGAGTGAAGGTTGATTTTTTTTTTTTTTTTTTTAATTTGTTGTTGTTGTTGTTGTTGTTGTTTTGTGTTATGTTTTGTTTCAGTAATGGTATGGAAAAGAACATAATCTCACTTGTATACAGCTGCTAAAATTAAGAAATTCTGCTACTGAGATGGGAGTTACAGCTCTTCTGTTTTCTTGACAGTCCCAAGCAAATTAAAAAAGCATACCAAAAAACCTCAGCTATTAAAGTCATCAGAGGATACAACAGGCAGCTGACAAAATAGAAGTTCAAATGGAAATAATTAAGTTAAATAGAACATCCTTGAGTTCAGCCTACACATGAATTTGCTGAATGCTTTTAAGCTAGTGCCTCCTTGGGAGGGGTGGTCCTGGCTTCTCTGCCTGCTGATTTGGTGGTTGGTTGAGGACTTCCACCCAGGAATCTCAAGAGAGGCTGGGTATGTGAAATCTGAACTTCAGCACAGAGCACATATACTTGTTTTTCCTTGCTAAGTATTGGGCATTTCTCGGATGTCTTCTTTGATTTAGCTAACTCAATGTTTCATGGTGGATTGTAGTGCAGCGCAGATCGTGGCACATCCAGATCAAGCTGCCTTGCACCGTATGAAGCTGTACAGTTTACTTCTTGAACCTGTTCTGTGAGGGTTTGCTCAACGTTTCCCCCCCCCCCCCCCCCAACTTTGGAATGATCCTTTTCTGAGCGATTCTGCCTGATGACTGAGGGCAGCAGCAGTTGGCTGCCTACACTGGTCTTGCCCTGTCCTGCCCTGCTGAAAAGAAGGCAGAGTTGCTCATCAGTCAGCCCTTTATGTGCTGAGTTTCGCAGTCTGGTGTTGTGTAAGGGCAGGTCTTCGTTTATGGTCATTTGCCTTAAATGCCACTCTGGGAATGTCAGTGCTCTCTTGACTCATTGGTCAGAGCTCCAGGACTTGCAGTGCAGGAAAAGGGCTTTCTGTTTGGCAGTTATTTAGATGAGTACCAGTTCCCGTGTTTGGAACTTAGAGGGAGGTGGTTGAACTGTTAAAACAAAACAAAAAACAAACTCCAAAACGTAAGTGTGGATTTAAGCTCTTTTTTGTTAAAAACTGTTTAGCTTGGATAAATTTCACACAGTTTAAATTTACTGTTCTGGCACCAAAGTTTGCTGAAGGACCTTTATGTTCATGCACTCTTTGCTGGCAACATTGAACGGAGTTTTGCAGAGTCTGATGGCACCTGAGCTTACCCCAGTGCATGGCTGTAATGCCTGAGTGGGTCATTTCCTTCCCACACAATTTTCCTCTGAAATACTAGCCTCCATGAGCTGTGGATATCAGAAATGAGAGTTCAGGAACAATCTGTTCAGAACTGGGAATGCTGTCTTTGCTGGCACAGTGTGGAGCAGAAGGAGGAAACGATTGCAGTACAAATACCAGAGGGCTGAAGAATAGAAAGCAAGTGGAAGGTGCTAGGCTGGGAGACAGAGGGCTGGATGCTTGGAAGGGAGGAAGGAGAGACTGGAAAAGCTGGAGATGGTTTAAAAGGAAACAAAAGGGGAAAGGAGAGAGAGGGAATGGGACATGGAAAGGTGGGAGGAGTTGATTTATAAGCACGAATGAGTGACAAAAGGAGGTTTTGGGGACAGAGGAGGTGCAGATAAATCCTTGTTTGGCTTTTAGAAGTCCTGGATGGTTTGGACTATTCCTTCATGAAAGTAGTGCTGCTAGATACTGCTGAGGTATTGTGGCAGATGCTCTCAGTGGAAGGTGTAGTTTGTTGGGATTTTTTTGTTTTGTTTTTTGAATATTGTTCTCCAACTCATTGGCTGCTCACTGAATTAGTTAATTCTGAACTAGAACATTTTGTCTGCACATTTTGTTTAGTTTTGTCTCTCTTTTGCCAGCTGCTGCATCTTTGGAGAGAGATTTCCTGTGCCTTTCTTCAAATGCCTGTGATGTTTCCAAGAGGATCCATCTTTCTATTAGTGTAGCTCTTTTCTATGAATATCAAATTCATATCATGGATTAATTGAATGCGTTAATAGGAATGTGAGTATGTCGAAAAATCTAAACAGTTGAAAACCAAAATGGTTTTAGTACATAATACAGTTTTTATGATTCATAGTAGAGAATAATGATAAGTGCTTGGAATAGCTCTTTTTTTTTTTTTTTTTTTTTTTTTTTTTTTTTTTTCCCCCTTTGGTCATTTGAAATGAATAGTGCACTCCTGTTATAAGCTTAGGCAGTGATAAAATGAAAGCAGTACTCCTCTCTGTCAGGATTTGTGAAAAACAAGTCTCTGGAGATTTCTACCTGTTTTATTTAATGACAAGAATAGTAAATCTGTCCTGTGTAGTGTCTGGGTGAGCTGTCTTGTATCAAAACATTAAATGATTTTTATATTTTACGACTGTGTTTTGGGAATAAGTCCTGGAATGAAAACCAAAAGCTCCCCATGGAATTCTAAGAGCCATACTGGAGAAGAATTAAGAAATTGATTTATTTTTCTGGTTTAGAAGTTTTGAACAAGAGGAAAAGGGAAGGGACTGGAGATGCCTATTTAACTTGGATTGCCAGCAGTCTCAGAACTAGTTAGAGGTCATCACGGGAGTATGGCTGACCAGATCTATACAAGTATCTGGGTGTATAAAGACAGTCACCTGGAGAGATCTTTCTTTGTAGTTAGATGTCTAACATTGATTTATGAAAGAAAGGGTTTACTGGGACTGCTGAGGAACTGTGTCTTTGCTGCTATAGGTATGAACACCATGAAGGTCAAACTTTCTGTGTTCTAGTAAATACTGCTTTTTACCCTCTGGGAACATCATATATATTAATCAGATTCTCTAAACATTGATTTGTTTTAATTTTGTTCTGAAACTCCCTGTAAGGGTCAGCAACAGTAAAGCTACTGAGATGGTGCTTGCAGTATGTGGTACAGTGTGGGTGAAGGACTATGCATGCTTCTTGCAGAACTTGCTTCAGCTCGAGTAAGTGGCATTGTGAGAGTTTTCTCCCCCACACACTTTTTCAGGGGAATGAGGAGCTTTGAAAATAGCTGTTTGGTAAAGATTTGTGGGATAAATTGACAAATACATTTTTCCCTCAAAAGAAGACCTTCCTTGTGTTCTGATCTAGGCTGGTTTCAGCTCAAGGCACGTTTGGACGTGGCACTTGGTGCCATGGTCTAGTCTTGAGGTCTGTGGTAGTGGGTTGGACTTGATGATCTGTGAGGTCTCTTCCAACCTTGCTATACTGTGATACTGTGAGTTTTTGTGTAAATGTGTTGTATTTTGACTTCTCTAACTTGGAAGTCATGTGCACAGACTTAATCTTAGAATACAGTGAAGTTTACTGAAAGTGTCTGTAAACTTCAATTGCAGTTGGTAGTTTTGTGTTATAGGGAAGCAGTACCATGAAGGATCTGTCTTGTTTCTGCGCCTCCTTGCTCTCCTGCTCCTCTCTCTTGCACTTTTGAGTTAAACTGATGCATCATCTCAGCTAAAAGAGGTTGGTTTAGTTTTTGTTACTGGGTTAGCTTTCTGCTGGTTTGGAAGCAGAATACATTTGTGATGCGAGGAGATAACTGTATGACAGAAATCAAGAAGAGGGGAATGGAACAGGGGATGATGGCAGGATCCATTCTCCCATGTTCCTGGCAGGGACAGGCTGTCGATGGGACTGAAGCCATAATGTTAAACTGCAGCCTTGGGCTTGCCTGGGCCCCCAGCTCAGGCCCTGCAGAACTGGTAGATGTCAGTATCTGTTTGTCCCTAACACAGACTGGAGAGCTCAATGGGGTAATGCTTAGATGCATACAGTTGACATGGGTTTGCACTGCAGAAGAGTAGTGAAGTCAAGGAGAACTGTGGACAGTTCTGGAGCCCCCAGCGCAGGAAGGACATGGAACTGTTGGAGCCGGTCCGGAGGAGGCCACGAAGATGCTCAGAGGGCTGCAGCAGCTCTGCTGTGAGGACAGGCTGAGAGAGTTGGGGCTCTGCAGCCTGGAAAAGAGAAGGTTTCCAGGAGACCTCCTTGGAGTGGCCTTCCAGGATCTGAAGGGGGCTACAGGAGGAATGGGGAGGGACTCATTGACAAGGTCTTGTAATGCCAGAACAAGGGGCGATGGGTTTGAACTGGCAGAGGGGAGATTGAAACTGGTCATTAGGAAGAAGTTGTTTGCGGTGAGGGTGGTGAGACACTGGCACAGGTTGCCCAGGGAGGTTGTGACTGCTCCCTCCCTGGAGGTGTTCAAGGCCAGGTTGGATGAGGCCTTGAGTGACCTGTTCTAGTGGTGGGGGGTAGGAACTGGCTGAGCTTTGAGGACCCTTCCAACCTAAACACTTCTGTGATTCTATGAAGATGCAGCATTGTGTTTTTCCACTGTAAAGTGATTTTCTAACCCCCCCTGCATCAGCACATTTTGGGAGGCTGTTCCTACTGAGACATTGGTTTCTCTGGAATTGTGACTGTTAGGAGCGTAGTAGCATGTTGGGGGGTTTTTGTGTGTGAATGTCTTGTGGTGTAGTTATGTCATGTTTCCCCAGCTGCTATATGTTCATGGAAGAGGCTTCCCCTTAGGACTCCATTGTAGTTTCTTGAAATTAATACTGTTTATTTGAAAAAACAGCAGCTCCTTTGTGGCAGGATGGGCCTACTGAGGACATGTGGCAGGTACTGGAGAAGGGGCTTCCCTTCTTCCCTCTTCAGACCCTAGTTTTCCCCTTTGGGGAAGCCTGGAAAATGGTGCTGAGTGGGGAGGGGCGGAAGAGAAGGAGGGCCAAAGTTTGAAAGTGAGGAGCTGAGTCACAGCCAGAGCTGCGTTGGCTGGCGTTACAGGGAGGGAGTTACAGTGGGAAGGAGGAAAAAAGTGCAGGGGTGTTTGGCTTGCTAAATTGAGAGGACCCGAGTGACTGGGGGCTGCAGAGCTTTGGGGTGAGCCAGAGACAGCTTCCCACCTGCCGTGGTGTGAGAGGGAAGGCAGCTCTGAATATCAGCATCCTGGGCACTGCTGTGGGAATGGCTTTGTGTCGGCCACTTCGTTCTTAGACCGAAACAGCTGTGCACAACATTTCCTCCTGCCTTTCACTAACAACTGCTGCCCAGCTGTGGTTTGTATACGTGTGCTGGTGTTTGGAAAGAACTGTGTTAATTAGTTTTTCATCAACTCAGTGAGTAGTGGCTGTTCTCTGCTGTATTTCACCTAGAGAAAGGGAGGACCCCTGTTCCTTTGTCTTGTACTGGAAGCAAGCCCTTGTGTTTGGCTGCTATTAGGGAGAATTTTCATCTGCTATAATGTACAGAACAGAAGTCATTAAACTTGTGCAGTACTAATAGCTGAAAACTGCGTGCAAGTGGACAGAAAGATAGTTAAGGAATTGGGCTCCCCACTAATCAGAATCACTTTGCAGTCTCCTCAGAACAGGAAGAAGTAAGGGCTATGTTTTGAGAGGGAGCTGCTCTGTGGTTATGAAAGCAGGTGTATGAATTGACCGGGCAAAGGAGTGGTACCACGAAAATGCCAGTTGTGACCTCTTGCTGTCTATGTGATTAAAACTTGAGAATTCTCATCAGGGTTTTTTTGGTATACAGAAGGAATGACAAGTGTTAGATGGATTGCTGCATAAACCTCTTAATTAAAAAAACAGCAGATAATAAATACTGATATTATTGAACTCTCCAATGCAGAAACTTTTGACTTTTGTCCCATCTAAAAAATCCTTGCCTTGTGCATTAGTGACAAAAAAAGTTGAACCTTTAGTCATTGACCGATTGCTCATATTATATATAAAAGGATTTCATAGTGGTCTCTTTTTCAGACATAAAAGTACAGTGAGTAATTTGTGAAGGAACTCAAAGAGGATTTGATAAAAGGTTTACTTTCAGTACATCCAGTGAGAACTGCAGAGCTTCCTTTTTCTTCTACCTGCATTAAGCAAACGCTCTGTACTTGTACCAAAGCTACTTTGATTTCATGTGTACAGTTGTCTTACTTGAAATTTCATCTAAACATCCAGTGTTACTTGAGTTTGGTTTTTTTTTTTTTAAAATGCAGTAAATTTATTTTTGAAAGTTCAGATTTAGGAACTCAAAGACATCAAAATAGTAGACCAGTGACTGGGGAAGTGGCTACAAAGAGTGACAAGTATGGAATAACAGAAAAATAGCTAAGAGTCTGTGCTGTTGCATTTCAGTTCAGCAGGAGACATAAGGAAATAAGCAAATTGCTCAATGAGTTACAAGTGATCTTAGCTGGAGTAATGTGAAGAGAAGCTAAGGCAGCCAACAGCTTGTCAGTTTGATGGATTATGTCCCAAAGTTTACTCAAAAAGAAATCATTACAGGAAATCTATTGCTTTCATGTGATATACCAGTGTTTGTTCTCTGGTTGTGGTGTGCAAACTAAGAACAGGATTTAGAGTCTTTCCATCATCTGCAGAACGAAGTATTTTTGATGACCATGCAATTAAGCAATAGGAATAATTCAATGCATCTTACAAAATGCTGAACAAAATAATGAGAAAGAAAACAGAAATCTGAAGGTCAACTTGGAAGCAACTGGTAGTTGTCTTGGTGGTCCTCAGACCATGCAGGATGACAAGTTAATCTCAGAATTCTCATCAGTGGGGCTACTCCTATTTAACTTTAGTCCTCAACCTTCTTCTTTGTTTATATTTTTGCATCATATTATGTAGAACTCATGGTGTGTGTGCTCATGATGCTCTGGTTGCACATGGTGTTGAGGGGTTGTGCATATTGTCCTGAAACCCCAATCACTTGCATCTCTGTGATGCTTTTCAGAGCTCTGCCCTTGAATGTGTGTAGTGCTTGATGAGGCCAAGAGCGTTGCATCTGATTCTTATATGAAGCCTTCCTTTGAAGGATGAGGTAGTTTTTCATGAGCTTGGGGTTAACAATCTCTTTCTTCCCGGAATTTTCCTGGGGAGGAAAGACCTTACCCCTGAAGTCTCTGACAGTAAACCAATTTTTTTCAGAAACTGAGTGGCTGAGTAAGGTTCACTCTTTCTTATGAGTTCCAAAAGGACTTTTCCTTTTGCTAAGCTTGTTTACAGGTTAATGGAATCTGTTTACTACTGCTGTAAGTCATGGATATTGGTAGTTCTTCTTTCAAGTTAGTATTAGCTGAGACATCAAATGTATGTTAAGGATACTTAATGTTCGTGGTTAAGAATATACAGACAAATGCGTTCCAGTGGAGATGTGTTCATAAGGTGTAGGAATTTGAAGGTTTTTCTGTAACAAATAATACACAAATACTCCTTTGCAACAACAGCCAATGAAAATTGCTCCTGTAAAGTTTATTTTGATAAGATTTTCTCCCAATTAGTCTCCTGTTAAGTTTTGAAAGTTTTTAGGAGCTGTGGAGTAGATCTGCGTTACTTGTCATTAGCTTTACAGTGCTTATAGCTGTGTTTTTTATAGACATTGGATATTGATAGGCTTGTATGAAACCTTAAAAACAGAGTTCAATATGAACATTTGCACCTCAGGTACCTCCTTTTTAATGCTTAACCAGCAATGTTTTAAATTGTTACAGAAAATGAAAGCAGCTTCAGCTCTGGATTATGACAGTTAAGTTTTACAGTGATTCGAAATTAACTGGGTGTAACCATATATTCCTGTTGTATGGATGTTTTCTTTTACCACTGTAAAATGTTTTTGTCTTTATAAAGGTCTGCTGCCTGTCAGTGTCTCTCGTAGCTCGTCTCATATGTGAATGCTAAAATTTACTCTACTTGTAGCAAAAACATTTTAATTAGGGAACAGCCTTTCAAGTTTTTATGGGTAAAAAATGTATCCATAAATTGGTCCCTCCTTAAACATAGCAAATGCAGTAAGGTGTAGGCTAAATCAGAAATGCGAACGTAATTCACATGAGCATTCAGTCACAGTATTTATGTTTTGCTGTAGAATATGTATCAATTTATCTTTTGTGACATACAAATCTGAGTAATAATCAGAACTTTCAAATGCAAGTTTTATAGTGCAGTTTCTTCATCAGTGTAGCAATGCATTGTAACTGAGACAACAGTATATGTTTGATCTGTGCAAGATGAGTGCAGAAAGAAGGAAAAATAGAGTAGAGGGGACAAGCCACAGTCACCTTTTATGTTAAATGTATGATTTATAAATGAGGCTGTTGCTATATTTTATTAGTTTGTTACTGCCTTACGGATCACACTTGATTTTCAACACTCCTGGGTTTCGTCTTAAAAAAGGTGCTGCAGGTTTTTTGTTTTCTCCCTTTTGCAAATGTTTATTTTGTCTGACTAGATCTGAAGGGCTTCTTTGTGTTGTACATCACTTCAAAACTTCATATTTTCCTAACTCTTACTTTTCACATCATTTAATGGGTTGTCTTTTGCTGTGTATTCTCTTTCTATTGGTGCCCCTCAAGCAAGAGGGCAGGGAGCAAAGATGTTGCAGGTGATGTAATGTCCTCAGAACTCGGCTGCAGAGAACTGTGTTATTGGGATGTATGGTGTCAGTTTGAAAAATCCTTGTCATGGGATGAGGATGTTGCCTGCTGTCCAAAGGATGCTTGTTTTCAAGTGGAATTCATGATTCTCGCATGTCTTTATTTTCTTGAAAATCCTTACACCAGACTGCCTGAGATGTGCAGTCACAGGCTTTGTTTTTTTTTTCCACAGTAGTCCCCTTTTAATGGATTTCAGTAATGTTTTCTTTTATGGATGTGTTAAGCTTGTTTACTTTGTTTTTTAAATTCACTTGGAACAACTAGAAAACTTTTTTTTTCATAATTTAAAAAATGGAGACCTGGTTTTCTGATACAATCCAATAATTCAATACTTAATGCAGATTAATATAGAAATCTGTAGGCAGCTACTTGGTCCCCACATGTTATTTTCTTCAGCTTGTATAGGTGCACAGTTAGTTGTGTGCCCATGCTGTGGAATGTCAAATCATAGTTTTACTGTAGAAGGAATGCCTAGTGACTTGTTTCCTACAATTAAGAAAACATGAGATCAGTCCTGAATTTAATAAAAAAAATAAGTAAATCCTGGGTTTAAAAGAAAAAAACAAAGGTTGAAAACATGACTTAATCTTCTATAAAAGCATTGGTGCAGAGGGGTGACGTTGGTTTAATGAAGCCAGCACAACGTGACTTCTTTTATTCAACTGCTGTCAGTTGTATGTATTGAACTCACTTTCCCTCAAGGTATTTCTGGACAGCCATTCAATCTGAGTCTGATCTTGAATGTGTCCAGGCATAGGACCTGAACCTCAAGGGAACCTGTTTCAGCATTTCACCACTCTCATTGTAAAGAACTTCCTCCTTAAGTGCAGCCTAAATATTCCTGCTGCAGTGTAAAACCATTGCCCCTCATCCTGTCCCTACCAGCTCTTCTGAAACAGTCCTTCCCCAACTTTCCTGCAGGTCCCCTTCAGATACTGAAATGTAACTATGAGGTCTTCCCAAAGCCTTCTCATCTCCAGGCTGAACAGCCACAGTTTTTTTTCAGCCCTCCTTTTCACTTTGGTCTCCTAATTTAGGAGCGTCTATTAACTCCTACTCTGTGACTGTGTCTTAATGGAAGTGTTATTTCCTGGCAGCTTCGTGAAGTTGTTAGGCACATTTTCAGGACGCAGGCTCATCAGAAGCTACTGTGACCACAGTGCTTTTTATCGATGTTCTTCCCCCCCCCCCCGAATGTTTACAAATAAATTCCCACAGGCACAAGAAGTGCCTTTTTAACAGTAAAACTTGAAAGATTTCTTGAAGGGGAGCCATTAGTCTCTCAAAGAAGTGTACTTTCATTCTTATCTACTGCTGCCTTATTGGTTAGTACTTGTCTTACTCAGATTCTTGTATGCGTTATTTATTTCAAGCTGTCTTCTCTGTTATCATATTTGGGAATACAGTTGCTCACAGTGCACCTGCTCATTTTCAACCTTCGCTTAAAACAAGCAGGCAAAACTATACTTCCTTATGTTTTGTAGTTCCTTTGCCTGTGTTGTTTTCATTTCTTTTACTGGCGTGTGATGATCTTCTCAGAAGCTTTTACTGAAGATGGCCTCCAGCTTCTATCTGAACCTGCCGACTTCTTCCACTTCTACAGATTTCACTGTCCAGATAGAATAGCTGTGCTTCACTAGCTCATTGATCATGAAAAAGATTCTTTTATTAGCTCGATAATTTCTCTTTGTGGAGTTAAGTCATCTTCACATCCAGTGAAGTTTGTGTGGAGTTTGTGGCAGGCTGTTTTCTCAGTACAGAGGCTGTGGAAAACACATTGTACACCATCTTCAAGAGTATAATTTTCATTAAGTGTCGTATAACAGATGGCTTTGAGACCCATTTAGCTATCTGTTTTTGTTAACCTTGCTTTCCTTGCTTGAGACCTCAGAAGGTAATTTCCCCACCTGCTGATATGTATAGGGTCATAGGAATTGCTGTATTGGGTCAGACCATCTGTTCTTTAATTAGGAATAGTAACAGATGCCCTGAGATGATGATGCAAAAAAATTCTATAGTAGGAAGTTATGACAATAATATGCTCCAGGGTATGTCTCTCTGAGATCCAGTTAGTTCAGCTTGTGTCATAAAACTCAAAGGCATTTGTTTATTTTCCATCTTTTTGTTTTTAAATTATTTTCTGTAACAATGTAATTTTATCTTTTGTTCTCCTCTTTAATACTGCTAAGCTTTTGTCTTTGCAGTGCTGTGGTCCCTAGGTAGAGGTATGAAGTGTCGCTTTTTGCTAATGGTGACCTTGTTATCTTTCAGTTGAACACCTTCTCTTGCTCTTGCAGTACTCTGGGAAGGAGTTCTTGCTTTGCCTTTTGTGTTCCATATTCTATAATTTTGGGGCAAAGGGAGATCCTTACTCTTCGTGATTTTTTTTTTTTTTTTTCTTTCCCCTTCACATAGATATTTTCATGCTGCTTGTTATTCTTGGTTCCTGTCTCTGCAAAGCAAAGTGCAAAGTAACTGGATGATTCCATTTCCTACCATGCGTCCCTTGAGAAAACACCCTTGATTCCTGAGAGAGGCAGGTTTTTTTACCACTGAAGATGTGTAATTTCTAGGAAATACCTTGAAAATTTTAGCTTTCAGCCACCATGTATACTTTGTTGTAATGATGAAGGTGGCTTTGCAAGGGGAGTGTTGTCCAAAGGTGCAAGGTGCTCAACATGGCACGGGACTGCAAGGCTTGGGGGAGAGTCCTTTTTTGGGGCCTTACTTTTCCCTTGGCAGTCATACATCCATAATGAGAAGCAACACTTTTTTTCTTTCCTCAAATAAAGGATTGATGAGCAGATATTGGATTGGGGGCAAATATGGCTTGCTGGTAGTAGCAACAATATCAATATTTAAACAGCACTTCCCAGTCCAGGGGTTACAGCAGCTACAGGTGGACATGGAACCACAGTATCCTGTGCTGATCAAGAACAATTGGTGTGGAAGCCATTTGAAGGAGATTAAGATTATACTTTTAAATATCTCTGCAAAAGGGCTCTTAGGTCTCTTCATTCTTGACAGTTTGCAGGGGAAGGCTTAGTTCTAATTGAAGTATTGCTTGGGTATTGCTAGCTTCCTCAAATTGCATACGTTTTTCTACAGATGCTTAGAAAACTCATTAAACCTCAAGGTGAGTGCAAATTAGTGGTAAAGCAATCAATAGAATTTGACTGTGAAAACAAGTAAGAAAATTAATGGAGGAGAGAGGCAGATTCTTGCTAGATACATCAGTAAAGACAAATGAAGTGTTGAACTCTGTCCTAACTAGCACGGCAGTGCAGTTGTTCTACCCTGCTTCTAAGCATTCGAGCCAGCAATCTTTGTGGTTACGCTCAGGTTTCCAAGGCAATGCAAGATATTTTTGTGAAATTGGGAAATCGTGAGAAGAGGAACTCTAAAACTCCTGTCAAACCACCGAATGAAGCAGCAAGGAGGTCCTGTAACATGCAGATTTTAAGAGCAGAACGTAAGTGCCACGTGACTGAAATTGTCTTTTTCACCAATGGTGATGACTGGTGTTTAACTGGGAGCTAAACAATATTCCTTTCATTTTTAACTCTTCAAGGGAGGAGTACATGCTCAGTAATAGATACTGTTTACTCCAAAGGCTGCAAGAATTCTTTACTTGGGATCAAACCCTCAGATTTTTATTAGGGAATTAAGGTGGTTTCAAAGGGCCGGAGATCTGATTCGTGATCTAGTTGTTGTTAGGTTTAAGAGTATCTTACAGATGGAACAACCCAGGAGTGTTCTGTGTCTAGGATGTTAAGAACTACGTAGGACTGTATGAAGTGCTCAAGTCAACTGCTTGAGGAAACTCAAAATTCTCAGTTGCCAACAGCATGTCAGTTGTATGCTATTAAATGTTATTGCAAAAAGTACTTGGATGTGGGCTTGTGCTTGGGAGTTCTGATTAGATGCAGCAAGTCCCATGAAGTCATGGGAAGAGTGGACTAATTTTGCTAATTGTGAAGGCATGCTATGTTTTGTGAAAGACCTTGTAGGTTAGTCATCAAGAGGTGGACTTTTGTATTGATAGTGGCATTATAACATGTATGTTATAGAATGTTGTAGTGCAGCGTTGTTAAGGTTTGCCGAATGACTGTTCAGCAGGCTTCAACAGGAGGAGAGGCTGAGGAGTATCTGTGCTTATGTAGTACAAATTATGTACTTGCTGCTGAGTGGCGGTGCATAGGGTATCTCAAATCACACACAGCTTATCCAAGGAAAAGCCTTGGTTGCAGTATGTGTTTTGGTTTCTGGAGTGAATAAAAAGCATTTGGTAGAATTATACTTAATAGTAGCTTTACTGAATCTAAAATAGAACTTGTCCCTCTGCCTTTATATCAGTGTGGTGAACAAGACAGAGATTTTACAGCAAAACATCGCTATCCAAAGAATTATTTGGGCATTTGTGTAATAATAGTCTGTGTATAGGAAAGGAAGAAACTCTCTAAATAACAATACAACAGCTTTTCCAGATTAGTGTTTTGGTTGTGAAGCTTTAGAAGTTTTACTTGATGATTTATTTTTAGGAAAAAACAAATGTGGACTGCAGTATTAATTGCTAGGTGGTGGTCCTCACAAAGAGCATGTCAGGCACATCTTCTGACATGCTTTTCTTCCTCTGACGTGAGACGTCTCCCTGCTCAGGCACATGTCACCTAGGTGAATGATACTCTGAGTAATGAATGTACTTGTGTACATCAGCTGCCCTAAGTCTGTGAGCTCCCGTAACAGCTGCTGTCTTCCATCTGGGTGCATGGAGGAACACACACCTGATCTCTGCTCCCAGGAAATTCAGGGAATGCAACAGCATTCTCAAGTAAATGTTTAACTGCTGAACTTAGATGGTTATGTGCTGCCCCTTTGAAATGAGGCAGGAAGGAGGTCTGCTTGTAAGTGTTATTTTTAACGTGCCTTTTCCCTCTGTCTTCTGTAGGAGGTGCCTGTACCTTTCCATAAGCTTTCATCTTCATTTTCAGCTGCAAGAAGGAAGGCAGGCAAAATTATATATCCTACACAAGGACTGCTGTTTCATGCTGTACATCTAGGAGTGTTTCGGAGCTGCACTGTGGCTGTTGCTCTTCTATGGTCACTTCTCACCTCTGGTTCTGTCATCTTGGCTCAAATGCTGCCAGTGGCTTGTTGAGTTGGATAAGAAATCAGCTGAGATATATTTTCATAGAGACATTAATTAAGTGCATGCTTAAAATCTGTTCATCTGTCTGCCTGTATGGCTGACACAAGAGGAGAGGNTTCCAGCCTTGCTATACTGTGATTATTTGGCTGCTGCTTGTGGTGGTAACATTGGCCCATGCTGATTTGAAAAGCTTGTGGGACAGCAACATGGAGTATCACAGTATCACAGTATAGCAAGGTTGGAAGAGACCTCAAAGATCATCAAGTCCAACCCACTACCACAGACCTCAAGACTAGACCATGGCACCAAGTGCCACGTCCAAACGTGCCTTGAACACCCCCAGGGACGGTGACTCCACCACCTCCCTGGGCAGCCCATTCCAGTAGCGAATGGAGATCCCATATTGCTTCCCTTATAGTGACAGGTGAAATGCAGTGGTGTTGTATCCTGAGAGTGTGGAAGAGAGATGCCCACAGAGCACTGTCACCTGTTAAGCAGGTATCATTTACCCTCTGGGTTGCAAGTGCACATTGTTGGCTCATGTCCAGCTTCCCATCGAACAGAACTCCCAAGTCTTTTATACAGAAAAGATTGAGAATGCAGTGGTGAGAGTCAACACATACAAAAAATGCTGGTGAAGCACCACAGCTTTGTTAAGCAGTAGGACATCATCCTGTCAAGATAGAGTATATGGTCCTAACTGTGGTACCACGGCATCTACATCTGTCCTTTTTCCTTGCCATTCTCCTTGAGGCTTTCCATTTACTGTGCAGTGAAGAAGTCACCTTTATGGCACTCCATAGATAGCCTTACCTGTGCTGTGTGCATTATGATTCAGTTTGTAAAATGAGTAACTCATGGATGTCTTTGGAGCTAGTTAAGCATCTTCCTCCCAGGAGCAGAAGCATGATGCTGTTCTTTGTCCCAGCGAGGATAAAGCGTGTCCCTAACTGCTGCTTCTGCCTTGGCTAACAAACTCATGCCCATTTTATCAGTTGCATTTGCAAGTGAGAGCACTTAGCAGAAACTGCAGGGCATAGGGGCACTTAATGTATAACAAATAGTTTGCTTTTCTTCAATGGCTAAATGAAATATGCATTTCAAGCTTTTGCAGACATTTTACACGGCTTTAAAACCAATCTTTAATGTGTTTTTTAAGAAGTTTGGTTAATAAAACGTATTTTCTGAGTTATGCTGTCACCAATTGAGTTAAAGAGGGTGGGAGTGGGGGAAGGCTGCAGCTGAAAGCTGCAATTTTGTAATGGAGGGATGTTACGAAGAAAATGAGAGTATTGTAGTGGTACAGACATTTGGCAGTTTGGGGAGGTGAAAGGTAATCAGTGATGCCAAATCCAGAAAGTGACTATAAGCAGATCAGGACTCAGGCACACTGATAGGTCTCTGAAAGCTTTGTAGTGTGCACTGGTTCCAGCAGTCTTTACTGTTAAGTAAATCAGGTGCTTATGACAGCTGTTTAATCTGTAAAGGGCTCATTTTGGCTGCTCTGTAATTTACAAGAGGCATACTATATGCTACTCTCATTCATTTTCCTCATCTTTACAACAGAATTGGAAATATTTGTGTCTTACCTAATGCCTCCAAACAGATATTTAAGCAAACTGTTACTGAGTGAAAAATCAAGATTGATTCCCCCCTCCCCCAGTGCTTATCCCTTGACAATTTGGCATTAACCTCTCTCATGTACCATCAGTCCTCCATTTGACATAGTGTCTTTTAGCTGCTAACACCAATAGGCTGCAGAGAAAACATCTCTGTTTTACATCTGGTTTTTTGCTTTACCTGCAGAGGAGTGTTAAGATCCATCTCTGTATTCCATGAGGTCTAGAAAAACCTGGATGAGGCAGTGGTTTCTCTGTCGGGAAATGACATTGTCTCTTCTGCTTTTAGTACAGTGTCATGCTGCACTCTTAGCCCCAGAGCTTGGAGGTCTGTTTGCAGAGCGTTTTAGTGCATCTTGGAGAAGCTGCTTGAGAGCATGTTTCAGGTGTCATTTGGTTTTTGCCTTTCCTGGTCCCTACCTCTTCCCTGCCTCCCGTCCAAAAAAACCCAAACCAAACTACAAAAATCCCAAACACGAAACTCCAAACAAATCCAAAACCAACCAAACAACAGGCTTGGTCTCTGAGAGTTTTCAGTGTTTGAAAGTAGAACCTAGCAAAGCACACACCCTGCTTCTCCACAGCGAGGAGTGTCTCCATGGCAGGTATGATGTCGTGGCACTAAGCAAAGTCCATTGCAAAAGAGGCTCAGCTGTCTCCTAGCCTCCAGCTGCCGTTCCCTTACACTTCACACCCACATTGCTTGGAAAGTATTTCTGGCAACAGGGAAGGTGTAATTTTAGGCATCTTAGACTAAAAAAAGAATTTGATACTTCTTGCTGGGCTGCATCACTTGAATCCATTTTGAGATAAGATGGAACCATTCAAAGGGAAACAATAGTCGTGATCAAAAAATTAATCTGTTTCTTTTTGATCCACTACAGAATTTCTCCTGACACATTTTATGGGATAATCCTTATGGCATGGTTCTACTTAGAGACTGCCCAAGTGGTCACTGTCTTCAGTGTTGTGTATGTACACAGCCTCCTTGTGGAGCTCAGGGCATTTCTCTTTTTGGTTTATTTTTGCTTTTATTTTAAACACTTCTGTGCTAAAGGTTGTTACTGAGACTGAAGTTCTCTTGTGAAATGTTGTGATGCTTAATTTTCTTAACGTGTAGTAAGATACTAGCTTAATACAAAGGTGTCTTTAAGAGTACTGTGCCTATAAAAATCTTGTTCTCATTGGTGGAGACTGGATGAGGCACTTAGTGCCATGGTTTAGTTAATTAGAAGGTGTTGAGTGATAGGTTGGACTCGATCTCCAACCTGGCTGATTCTGTGGTCATAAGGAGTGATGAAGTAAATAGTTGAATGTCTGAAGATACGTGGTTTATTTATAAGTTCAGTGATTAATTATAATGCTTCATAGGTGGTATTTTTGAAGGAATTTCAGTTCTTTAGTTACCAGTGTTGTAATTTGGGTTTGTGGTTTTGGGTTTTTTTTTTTTTTTTAAATCAACAGTCATTATGCACAGTAACATAGCACAGTGGAAAAATGAAAAGTGACAGTTGCTTGTTCCAGTGTAAATGGAATAATAAAAAAATCATCTTCCATGCCAAAACTTTTAATTGGTATTTATATACATAAGTATTAATAATTATCCTGAGACAGTACCAAAATGAAGGTGAATATGAACGAAATTACTAAGGTTTTAGTTACATGCGTGGACTAGGGCACTAGAGGTTGAGGGTGAGGTTCTGGAGGCAGAAGTAACACCACCTGGGGGGCTGACTCAAGTAAATGAGTCCCCCCCTCGCATCAGAACTTGTACCCAAATGAACAAGAGGGAGAGTAATTGTTATTGGTGATTCCTTCTGAAAGGAGCAGAGGGCCCCATGTGCCACCTGGAGCCCTCCCACAGGGCAGGCTGCTGCCTCCCTGGGGCCCGGGACAGGGATGTGACCAGAGGGCTGCTGCTGTAGTGCAGCCAAAGGAGGCTGAGCATGGTAAGCCAGAGACAGGGGCACAACCAGCAGTCCAGGTGGAGTGTCTGTACACTAATGCATGCAGCATGGGTAATAAACAAGAGAGGCTTGAAGCCTTGGCACAAGAGACAAACTGATGTTGTAGCCATCACAGACCCGTGGTAGGATGGCTCACCCAACTGGAGCGCTGTGATCAGTGGCTACAGACTCTTCAGCAGAGACAGGTGAGGGAAAGGGCTGGAGGAGGGGCCCTGTGTACTAGGGAGGCTCTGGACATCATGGAAGTAGAGATGAGGGCTGATCAGGTTGAGTCCCTATGGGTAATAATTAGGGGGGCAGGCCAGCAAAGTTGACATCCTGGATGGAGTCTGTTCTAGAGCACTGTGAGCACCCAGCCAGGAAGAAGAGGTTGATTGATTATTCTTTAAGCAGCTGGAGGCTGCCTCAAGCTCACCTGCCCTTGTTCTTGTGGGCGACTTTAACCTGTCAGACATCTGCGTCAGACGTCCTTATTCCTGACCAGAATTTTCTTTTAGCTGTCCAATGAGCTCCATAAGATATGAACCTGCGTGTAGATAGTTAAATCTCAGTTTCTCTCCTCATAATCTACATGGATAGATCTGTGCAGGAATTTCATTGTATATACTATATTTTCATAGGTGTAATACAGTTGTTGTGGTGTGGGGTTTTTTCTGAGGCTTCTCTGACATCTTGAATTATCAGGTTTGTTTCTCACCTGCCCAATCTCTTCCCTAGAGTTGGAATAAGTGTTAGTATCTTGTGTGCTTGAGGATAGGCCATGACAAGACTAATGGCTAGAGAAGAAATTTTTTTTTTAAACTGCTATCACTGTGCTGTGTTCCTTTGATGAACCAGAATTCGAAATGCTTCTGCTGAGATGGAAGTGGTAGTCAATTAAAGTGAGATTCTGTAGAAGTTTTTGACAATCATCATGGCAGGTGGTGTTGCTATCCCAGCTTCTAATGCTGCAGATTTATTGTTCAGAATACCTTTCATGATGGCTTATCCTTTAAGTTATTGATGTATTTGTCAGTTCACAAGGCTAGATGGACTTGCCAGTATTCCACACTCTGGGACTTTAAGATTTCCCCCAGTTCTAAGATGAAAGTGTATTGGAAGTTTTGGTTACTTCAAACAGTTAACTTCCTTCATTAAACTGATTTTACAGTTTTCAGACATGGAGGCTGAAAGTAACTATACTTTAACACATCTACCTAATTTTCTCTCCTAGTCACTTGTGGAGGCTCACAGTTACACTGAATGAGTCTTACTTTCAGGTTCTTACTGCCGCTTTCTGATACATGCTGATTTTTCCAGCGTAGCTCATATTGCATGGAAAAGCCTGGAAAGGCAGCTAGAGACAAGGTGAGGTGTTTCATGCTGGCATGAAAGCAATGCCATCTCTGCTAAATAAATAGCCACCCAACTCGTGTCATCTTCTGCTGGGTGATAGCTATGTCTGCTAGAGCAGTGTTAGATCTGCCTCTCTGAATGCACTTCCACCCTCTTCTGCATTACCTTGTCATTCTCAGGTGTGCTTTCTGCCATGGTTTTCTGCCTTTCTCTTTGAAATGCTTTGCCTGTTTCTCTGGTTTTGGTGCTTCATTTCTTGCTGCTTCTCAGCACTTCTGTGTAGTGTGGAGTTACTCACCCTGATGCATACTCACTGTTTGAATGGATTCAGCTGCCCCTTTGGAACATAAGCTGTCTGACCTGGTCTGTGATGACTTTTTTTTTTTTTTCCTTCTGAAAGGAGTGGTTCTGTGCTATGCTTGTCTGCATGTTTATAAAATTGGCAGACTAGTAAATGGTTTTGCTCGGTTATATTTCAAGTGTAGATTAGAAAGGTTTTGTTCAATACTCAGACAAAAAAAAAATCTAAGTTGTTAATTCTGTTGATGTAAATTGTTGGTAATTCGGCATCAGTTAAAACAAACATTTGTGCTGCTGGATTTAAATGCAATTTCTATTCCTGCCTTGGTGTGCTAAACTTAATCATTGTTCTAAAAATACGGATTGTCTCTTTTGTACATTAAAAATTCTCTAGCTGTGTCTGTGTAATTGCTTGTTGACAGAGTGGATGCTGTTGATTTCAAAATCCTTGCTCAGTGCAGTAATTTGATCTTCAGACTATTTTGTACTTGGTGTCTGAAAATGACTCTTCCAGGGTCCTATCTCAAACTTAAGAGTTTTGCATCTGTCTAGAAAGCAGTGACCTGACATGGGCAAGTGGACCTGCACTCGGAGTTTAGATACCTAAGGCACATAAACATGCACCATCAGGACAGAGGAGGGTAAGGGAATATGCCAGCCACTTGCAGTGGAGCTTCAGCTAGAGGAGGCAGTTACCCTCAGCACAGTCACTTCATGCTGGTGCTGTGATTAAGAGAACTGTGGCCTGTGTAAACGTACAACTGCAGGCACCCAATCCACAGTGGATTTAAGCAGTAGTACATCCAGCAAACTGCTAAAAGCTTGGAAATGCACCATGGAGATACACTATTTTTAGCATTTTACTTTCCAAGGTTTTCTTGCATATCATTTCACATCAGGGAAGAAAAGGGTAGACTTGAGCAGAAATGCCTGTACCAAATGTCTGGAGTGCTTAGGAGGGGAAAGAGCATCTGAAATGGCTACCTTCATTACTCAGGCATTTTGGTTGTTTGAGGGTTTCTTTGGGTTTTGGTGCTGCTTTGCTGCTTCTTTTTTTTTTTTTTTTTTTTTTTTTTTTTTTGGCTTTTTTGTGGGGTTTTTCAGGTGGGGATTTCTTTTTTTTTTTTTTTCTATCACACAAAAAAATACTCAGATCTGCCAATTTGATGTAAGGAATTCTGTATGATCTGTATTGTCAGGTCTTTGAGACATCCAAAAGGATGTAGAGAAGAGTTGGGGCTGAGTTTTCTAACCAGCTATTACTGCTTTATTGTTTCAGGGCACCCATTATGAGTATTTTCACATGCCTAGAATCAAGCCCATTTTTTGTCTCTCACATGCTTCAGGGTCCTCTGAGTTGTTGGCTTCTTGAAGTTTCTGGGTCTGATCTGGTTGTCCCATAAATAATTGTCTCAAGTTTCCTGGGGACCCTGTGGACCCAGCTGGGAGGGGTTTGCATGTCCTATTCCTCTTCTCAAGGCTTTATTTTTGCAGGGTAGGCACGATGGTAACTTCTCCGATACCTCACAAGATGACTGTGTAGTTGTACAATGCTGCCTGAAACATCCGTCAAACTCTTTCCTTTGTAGCTCAGCTGAATTTTTAATTCAGGACTGATGGATTAATTAGTGTTGGAGTTTAGAGAGGCTCACTGACTCATAATTTGAAGAAAATTCCTTTCCCTCACGTGAAACAGGAAAATTCACCTTCTTACTATCTTGCAAGGGTTTCTCTCTGATCTTTTTAATATGCTCTAAGCCTGCTTGAATCCCACATTTCTGCCCCTATGTGGCCAAGTCAGTTATACAACTATTGCTGCTCTAATACAGCACTAGAAAATATGTTGTTTAATCTCCTTTAAAGCATGTGAGACATTAATGTTTTTTGAAAGATATCTTTAATTGATCATCATAGGTAATTGGTAATCCAATATTTCTTGGGTGAAATTAAACGTCATGCCTAGATGAGATTTCTCAGCTGCAGGAAATGAGTTTTCGTCATTCCGTGAAGACTTTGGTCTCCCTTTCTAAGGTTTGATTTTTTTATTTTTTTTTTTTTTCCCTGCAGAAGACTCTCTTTATTTATTTTGCTAGGAAAGTAAATCAGCTGTCATGGGTTCAGCTGAATCTGCTCGCACCACGAACTGACGGTGAGTTGAGTGCTCATACCATGCTGCTGTCATGCCAGCTTCTAAATGAATGTGCTGGCTGGAGAAAAGTGTTAGGGACTTGGAGTTCAGATTGTAACGTGGGAGACTTCCTCTTCTGGCTGCTGCCTTTGGGTTCTGGGTTTTTGGGGTGTTGGCTTTCTTCCACTGGGATGGCAACTGGATGGGGGGGTGGCAGGGGTTGCTCTCTGCTCTCTAGCTTGAGTTTGTAGCTTGCTGGCTTCTGCTTGCTGCCGTGCCTTTTCTGTGAATAGGCTAAGGTAACTGTGTGTTATCACATTTATAGTAAACTCTCTTGATCTCGACTTTTTATCTCAACCCAGAGTGTTTTTGTGTGTTGCTTTCCTTCACTTCTGTGTTGTAGGGAAAAGACTGTGTTAAACCAGCACATCAGCCAAACTGTTTTAATATGTGAATTAAAATACCATACTTTTTTCCCCCCGATTGCTAGGGAAATTACTAGAGTCAATAAAAATTGAGTTGTTCCAGGTTTTATGTTTTTGACAGAGGAGCGAAAATTGTTGCTGACCTTAATGTAGCTAATTCAGTGCTAATATTTAACAAGTGTGGCTGAACTTCATGGCCCTCTCCAGCTTGTATTGCACTAAGCAGTGGACAGCACTCTTCAACTTGGTGTGAAATTATTCCAGTGCAGATTAAGGAAATTCAAAATTCCCCATGGAATTTTGGTTGAAGTCTCTCTCCTGATACCGTACAAGAGTCCTTTGAGGTTTTATTAAATAGTTATTTACTGGACAAAACTATATTTATAGACTTTATTTCTTTGGTCTGTTAATCATTTTATGATCTTTCTAGAGCTGTCTTGGATTCTTGATCACTTCTTGGGATAAAGTAAGATCCGTCCTGCTCCAGTGGTTTGGGGAATGCTGTATGGTGTGGTTCAAAGTTCAGATGACTGACCTGGCTGGTGGCTGGTTGTCTCGAAGTAGGTAGTAGCTTCTTGGAAGTGCTTTACCACTTTCCTTTTTGCAAGTGCTCTTTACCATAGATGTTTTGCTGAATTAAAAAAAAAAAAATTAGAGTAAAAGGCTTCTGATAGAAATGTGGGTAAATGAAAAATCCTCTCTCTTTCCAAGTGACGGGGAGGTACTAAATATTTCCACGTGATGTGGAGCTGCACTGACTGTAAGCAGGCAGGGTGTTAGTCTTCCGTGACTCAGGGATGGGCAGAAACTATTTCATGACTTGATGTCATTTTCATGGTATGCTGACTTTTCTGAACTTTGAGAACCACTTCAGCTCTTCAGAAAGAGTTGCTTTATGAGATTGTGCCTCTGAGGAACTTGGTCAGTAGTAGTAATTTGAAAGAGTATTAAGATTACTTAGCAGTTTAATAGATTGTGCTAAAACTTAAATAGTCAGTGAGCTTTGCTTAATTTACCCTAGGTGCTTTCATGTGCATATGTTGCCTGGACCACCAAACTGATGTCAAGTTAAACAGTAGCTTCCCTCCATCCTTCACTTCACAGAATCACAAAATGTTAGGGGTTGGAAGGAACCTCCAGAGATTATTTGGTCCAACCACCCTGCCAAAGGAGGATCACCTGGGGTGCATCCAGGCAGGTTTTTAATGTCTCCAGAGAAGAAGATTCCACAACCTCTGTGGGCAGCCTGTTCCAGTGCTCCGGCACCCTCACTGTAAAGAATTTAACTTCATGTTGAGGTGGGGTCTCCTGTGTTCTAGCTTCTACTTGTTTCTTTTCCTATCGTTGGGCATCCCCAAAAGGAGACCATCACCTTCATCTAGACACCAACTCCTCTGATACAGACATTGATAAGGTCCCTTCTCAGGACTGAACAGCTCCAGTTCTCTCAGTCTTTCTTCATAGGAAAGATGTTCATGTCCCACTATCATCCTTGTAGCTCCCTGTTGGACTCTCTCCAACAGATTTGCCTGTCTTGAATTGGGGAGCTCAAAATTTGACACAGTATTCCAGGTGTGGTCTCAACAGGGCAGAGCATAGATGGTGAGCAGAACCTCCCTAGACCTGCTGGACACACCACCCCAACATGCCATTGGCCCTCTTGCCCACAAGGCCACATAGCTGTCCCATAGATAAGTGGATGTCCATTAGGACTCCAAGGTCCCTGGAGCTGCTTTCCAGCAGGATGATCCCTAGTCTGTGGTGGTGCCTGGTGGTGTTCCTCCCCAGATGCGGCTCTTGCCCTTATTGAACCTTGTAAGGTTCACCTTCGCCCGGCTCTGCAGCCTGTCCAGGTCTCACTGGATGGCAGTACAGCCTGATGGGGTGTCAGCCACCTCCTCACACCCTTCCTCTGCAGTTTCATGTCATCAATGAACTTGCTGAGGGTATACTCAATCCAGGACATTGATGAAGATACTGAACAAAACTAGACCCAGTACTGATCTGAAAGGACCACCACTGGGCACAGGCTTCTAATAGGACTCTGCACTGCTGATCACAACTCTGTGAGCTCTCTCATTGAGCCAGTTACCAGTCCATCTCATGGTCCATTCATCTAACCCACTTCCCTTGAGGAGTTTACCTATGAGAACGTTATGGGAGATGGTCTCAAAAACCTAGCTGGAGTCAATGCAGATGTNATAATGTGTCCCATTGCCATATATATATGCTGGGGCAATTTGCTCTCCCCCGTTCAAGCCTGCGGGCCTGGAGTAAGGTACTTGACACCTACTCCTTTCACATTCCAAACCCCCGGAACCAGAGGTGGGGGGGAGCAGAACAGTTTCGCACCCCATTCAAACCTTCGGTGGGGCAGGGACTTGGGTGTGCCCCACCACAATGATCCACTGCTCTCCTGCTATCTGTCCATTTGATCATGCCTTCATGGAAGGCTATCAGATGAGGAAGGAAAAGTTTCCCCATAGTGAATCCATGCTGGTGCTCTTGGTAACCCTGTTTTCTTTCCTGTGGTTAGAGATGGCCTCCAGAATGAGCTGCTTCATCACCTTTCTAGGGATGGAGGTGATATCAACTGCTCTGTAGTTGCCCAGGTTTTCCTTCTTGCCCTTTTTCAAGACTGGAAGTCTTTAGAAATCTGGCTGTGCTACCAAGAAAATTTGCAAAGATAGGGCCTTCTATACCTTTTAAAATCTGTCTAGCAGATCTAAAAGAGGTTCCAGAACTCTGCCAAATTTGTAATTTTTAAGAAAATTTGCAAGAAAAGCTGACAATAAATTGGGGTCAATGGTCAAAGGATGTGTCTGTTTTTACAGCTGAGGCAGTGCTTGTAATCTTGTGGGCTCCAGAGAAGGAGAGTGTCTGATGCTTTCTGTCCTCCAGTTCTGTGTCCAGTAACACTACAGTTTAAGAGGTTTTTGGACATATTCATAAGCCTTGCTCTCAGCACCTCTGTTACTCACATCCAAGTCACTGTGCAATTTCTTGAAAAATAACTCATGTCAGAGCGAATGTGAAGTGTGTCTTTGGGATCTCAGTGAAGTTCACAACCCTTTTGCTTAGAATTTGGGTCAGATGCTTTCTGCCAGAAAGACACAAGATTTATGTTTTCACTGTGACCTCCACGAAGAGAAGGAAAAAGTCAAACTACAGTAGTTTCACAGATGGCCAGGAGAAACTTCCCTTGGGTAATGTCAAAGTGCCATTAAATGCTTCTTTCAAGGGCCTGAAGAACAAACTCTTCCAGATAAAAACTGCTTAAAAAAATCCAGAGAATTTTGCATGCTTGTCTCATCAAGCTAGTTAGAGCTCTGAAGTATATTGTTGATGTTAGCGAACTTTGACTTGACTGCAGTTTTGCGTATTATGTAAAGTGAAACATTAGATTAGCTTTCTATTAATAACTGCCTCTTATTCTCAGGTTCCAAGGTTATGTTTAGCATTAGCATTTTTCTTTCTGAGCTCCAGTTACTAAAGTATTTTAAGGGTCACAATTAGAGATGCTGCCTTACCTTCTCATGGTTTAAGTATCCTTATGTGCCTTCTCTTGTGTGCGCTATGCTCAGCATTTTGGGAAAACTCGGCTGCAGCTGTCCTTAAAGTGATGACTGTGTAGTCAATTCAGTGGCATCACAAAATGCCTGAGTGGCAAATGGGTTGTAACCTTCCTAAAATCCCGGGCAGGCTCGATGATGGTATGTGCTGCAAATGGGAAAGGCAGCAGCTCCCTCCCTCCCCTTGTGAATTACATTGCTGGTTTGCTCTTGCCAGATACTAGGGCGAGCCGCTGAAGCAGCAGTTGGTAGACAGCACAAATGATTTACCGTCACATTTTGTCAAAGGTTAATAACATTGCTTCTTACAGTGAAATTTATTGGAGAGTCTTCACCCAAAGTGCTTGATTCCGGTCCCTGGAGTACTTCAGCTGATTTCAGATATGATCTGGCAACTTCAAAGAGTGAACATTAGAGTTTTGGGTCTGGTTTTGGTTTTCTTTGTAAGTTTTAAAAAATAGTGTATTCTGTTCTTTGAACCTAAACTGTAGCTGTTTAAAATCTGAAGTAGGAACCTAACACTTGGAAGATGCTCTAAGGGATGTGACTTCTTTTTGTTTTGCCTTGGTGACATTTTTCCACAAAAGAGGTAATCTTTATAAGCTCTGTGAAATAATTTGCATTTACACAAAGGGGATCTCAAGAGTTATAACACTGTGTTAGCAGATACAGTCTCTACAGATGCTCTCTTGGATTCCTACTATTGACTATATTATTAACTCAATTTCCTCTTTGCTCCTAGGAAGATTCCTCAACTTTCCTCATACATGGCTATATGAAAATGTTTACTATTAATTCTGCAGTGAAAAACCTTTTTGATACTTGCTCTAGAGATTCAGAACTTAAAATAGAAGACTTCAAATTCCAGGAAAGGACATTCCTCCTCGGTCTTCTTGCACTCTCAAAATTTGACTAGGTTAGCTAAAGCAAATATTCGACTCTGTTTTTTGCTTAAAATTATAAATTTCTGTCCCCAGCCATAAATTGTAGATATATATCCAAATAAATAATCTCATCACTTCATCTCAATCCTTGAAAAACAGAGTCTTGACTTGCCCTCCATGCATGTGTTCTCTTTTCTGTTTTCTTGGGTGTCAGTTAAATCAGAAGAACTTCACCAAAACTTCTGGAAGCAGGGACACAATGGGTGGGAAGAGCAGCTTTGGCTCGTTTCCATCCTCCTCTGGGGTATCCCATTACAGAGTATTTTGCCCTCTTAGCTGTGCTAAGTTTTTCTGACATTTTCCAGCCATGAGCTCCAGAGAAATTCCATGAGGAGATTCCTTGGGAGCCTCTTAGAGGGACACCTGGATTTAGGAATTTAACGGTCTCATGGAGCAGCTGATTTGAGCAGCCATCTTTCTTGTAGAGGAATCAAATTTTGCTTCAACCTTAGGCTTCAGTATCTCCATCAGCATTTTCAAACGTTTATGTACATGTGGGGAGGGGGTGGTGTGTGGTGCTTAGAGCAATACTGCACCACATTCCTGTGAATCTATAATGGAGAAAATCTGTATTCATACAGAACTTACAGGAGGATTTGCAGTGGGGATTTTTTTCCCCTTTTGTTCTTGCTTCTTCAGAGATATTTAGTTACCATAACAACACAAAGTAATTGTTAAATGCATGCTGAGGGCTGCTGGTTTTTTGTTTGTTTTGTTGTTTTTTTAAGTTTCTTTTGCTGGTTATGTTTAAAAGAGTGTGATATCTAAAATAAAACCTCCTCAGTCACTTGGGAGCAATATAATAATTGTGTTAATAGCTCTTCTTCTGAAACTAAAATATTGAGTTGTTAGATGTGATGGAATACTTAAGAATGGCACTATAGCTTTTATACCTTGAAGCTAATCTGTCACATAGTGCTTATTAATATGTAAGTCTGGGTTAAGGCTAAAAAAAGGACTTACAAAAATACCATGTCTGTTGCCAGCCTTTCAAAAGTCTTCAGCCATCCTGAGATGTTACTAGGACTTACAGGAGGACAGCCTTGTGATCCGTTGCAACTCGAATGTTTATCTCCTTGCCTGCTTGTAACCAATAGTGAAAGCTGGCCATGGAAATACCTATTGAGAAACCGTGATAAAAGGGATTCTGTTTTCCTGTGCTCGCCGCCTGTGTTAGAGTAGAAACTGCAAGTAATTGTCTTTAACACCAACAAGCATTTTGTTGCTGATGAGAGGAAGCAGTTGTGTTTATGTGCTGAGCTGTTTGTCATTGGCTTGTGAAGATGAGAGGAGCACAATTGCCTACCAAACTCAACGGTAGTTAGAGCAATCCACCACACAGCTGACTAGAGGAGAATGTGATGGCAGGAAGTACATCTGCTTTCCTTTGTGTGAGTCGGTAATGGCTAGAGTGCTGCACTGCCTTAACTTCAGTCTTCCACAGAGGAGGTAGCAAGCCAAAATTCTGGAGTTAGGATAGAAAGCAAACATCGCGTTTTGGTTTCTGCTGGGTGCTGGAGCTGAGGAGCTGACATTTCAGCAGGAGTGATGTCTTCATAGGGATGATGAGTACAGGCTTAGTCATGTAATCTTCAGCTTTGAAAAGGAAAATTGATCTGTTGCACAAAGTTTTTCATTGCTACCAGCCCACTCCGAAAACTTGGTTATGCTGTATTTGCCAGTGCAATTGTAACAGCTTTGACTGGCTTTTCTGATTTTTTTTTTTTTTTTTTTTTAAGTTGGGTTTTGTTTTTCTTATTCTAAAAGAGAGGTGTATACGTGATTTTTCTAGCAACTTGCCAACAAAGTGTATCTAAACAGCCACAATGTCACCTTTTCTTTGAGGAACTGTGCCAGTTCCTTATGGATTTTAGGCCTTTCTCCTTAGCAGACTTGATAGCTACTTTCAAACAGGTATTTCCCTTTTGTTACAGTCACTTTGAGACTAAACCAGAATGTGTTTTGGTCTTGTTTTTTCCTGTCTTCATTCTGCCTGTCGGTGGTGATGGTATATTTTAGTATTTAAACAATTATTTTATTCAACATTTGTATTTTTCTACAGGAATCAAGTTTTAGGGTGTGTGTTCTTTGCCTGAAATAAGGTATGGCCATGTCTGTGAATGACTGGATTAATTAGTTTGGAAAGGGGAAAACACATTTCTCTGAGTCTTATTCTAGGAGGTGTAATACCTGTTGTCTGCTCTTTCTGAAATGGATGATACTGCGTCTCTGTACTTCACAGGGTGCATCGGAGGAACGCTTAGGGCACAATATGGGATGTATGGAATACTCTTGAAATCTGGGTGGATGAGGGAAACAAGGGAAGATAATTCAGTGGTTTGGAATTTGGACTATTGTAGGAAGTTGCTCACTGAGTTTTCATCTCAGCTTTCAAGAATAAAGCAAATATGGGGAAAAACAGTCTGGAGGAAATGGCAGCAGTAGGGATCAAGAGACACATTTAAAAGCTTTCAGTTCTTTTGGCTTTGTTGACATTTGGGGTTATCTCTTACTTAACTCGAAAACTGAACCATTGTCTGAAATGATTTAGAGATCTTCAGTTGCTGATGGTTCCATGTGTTGGTGGTACCATATATGGATTTTCTGACACTGCCTATGTGCCTGGGCACTATTTCCAAACTCTTGCTTGTTAGCCTCTGCCTCTCTCCTGTATTCTGTTTTGTTTTACCCTGGAGGTCAGTCACGACTTCACTACTTAGCCAAGCAGGTGTCTCTTTTTCTTGCAGAGTTCCACCCACTAGTTCCTTGAGTTAAGATGCTGTTAGCTCTTGCAGAGTTTAGGGCCTGTGCTCTATTACTCTTCTTGCTTACTTCCCTCAGACTCTTAACCACTTCTGTGGTAACTGCAGGCAAGGCTGCTAGTGAGCATTATGTCCCCAGCCAGGTCTTCCTGTCTCATTGACAGTAGATCCAGCTGTGCCTCAGCCCTGGCATGTCCATCCAACACCTGCATCAAAAGCTTATTCTTTTTGCTCTGTGATTTTGCAAAGAAGTTTGGAATTAAAACATTTTCCTACCATGTTAGATACTAAAATAAATCCTAGTTGATTAAAATAAAATGCGATATTGTGTATTGAATTGAATCTGAATTGGGGTGTTCTGTAGCCGTTCGCTGCTCTGTGTAAAATGGGAATTGGGGACACCTATTTTGCTGGTGGTAGAATACAATAAAGGGAATTAGTTTGCACATATCATCAGTATTTTATGAGGCAGAAGCAGAGGCAGATTATCTGGAATCAATACAAGCTTTAGAATCAACTAATTATTTTTCATGTGTGCTAAGTAATCATGTGGGAGACTTTGATTGCGAACAAGCTGCTAATATTTTTTCTTCGCACAGCTCTGGAAAGAGATTTGTGCGTTAACAGTGACATTTGCCAATTTGATCTTGCACTGCTTCTTCCTCTCTGGTAAAACGAAATTTGTCCAAACAGATTACACAGCTGTTCTATAGAGAAGCTTTTTATAGAGAGATTAATATTAGACAGATAAATGTTAGCCTTGCAGGCCTTCTAAGTCATGTTTTTCTGTGGTTCTGCTGGCTTCCTGAAAGGGTTCTCTGCCTTTTTAGTGGAAAGGATTTGAAGAGGAAAATAATGAAACCTAGGATTTAGCTTTGTAACTTGAGCATTTTGCCTCTTGAGTTTACCTCCAAGTTTACACAAGAATTGTGTGTAATCTTTGGTTTATATTTTCAGCTGTAGCTTCCTCAGTGGTGCTCTAATGGAGGCTGGAGAGATCGATAAATGGCTCACTGCCAAGATGTTTTAGCAGCCTACTAAGGCAGTTTATTTGGTGGTTCTTGTCTGAGTGTAAATGCTGAGGTAGATATAAATAACTTAATAGTTCCTGTGGGATTAAAACCTCCATAGGTTAACTGTGGTCATCATCTGAAAGAATGGAAGCTGAAGCTGGCCCGTAATAAAAGATGCTCTTCATATCCTTCATTAGTGATAAATATTAATTATCTTGTTTCTGATATTTTATGAACAGTTTGTTATTTAATAAGTTCTTGCTACCTGTGAGGTTAAAGGCACTAGAGAAAATGTGACTTGAAAATGTTGCTATTCACAAGCAATGATTATAAAATAGGGATGTAGTATGATGAGGGAAGGTCTTTCCAGTTTGCTTGATGTTGGTCATCACTTCTCATTGCTGGTAGAGGAAGAACTGTGAAATGATGTAGTACCACTCAAGTAACCTATACAGCACCCATTGGAGACAGTGTGGCAGAAGAGAGCCTGAGTTACGAGGCTGCTTTTGGGATGCAGTTCTCTTACCTTTCACTGCCACTGAAGCTGCTTTCTCTGTTTATGAAGTTAGTTGTCTGTATTGTTGTTAGGTCTTCTGTCTGACCCCCCCTGAGAACAGCATCTGTGATCTGGTGGTACCCTAGCTGTCCAGGAAGATGTTCCTGTTGTGACTGGTCTCATTCAAGATGTGTCCTTTTCTTACTAAAGGATAACTTTCTCAAACAGCAGAGTAGCAAATGGAGGTGTGGGCAGGTTTTGTCTTTGTAGGCAGATGGAATTTTCATTGTTGGCATCTTTGAGAGGGAAATCCAGGCCTGTAGTTCTTGGAGTCTCTTTGTAATCCTAACCCACTTGACCACTTAAGGCAGTAATCATTTTGTATGATGGCCACTTTCTTTTAAGAGCAACTGTAATTACTGTCAAGTGTTTCTTCTGTGTGAAGCTTTTCTTCTGGGTCAACTATCTTGGACATTTGGACTGTGGAGTTCATTTTGTCGTGCCTCCAGAAGACAGGATCAAGGTTGGGTTTGTGTTTTGCAAGGAGATTTTTTTTTTTTTTTCCCCTTTACTGTATTTGAGAGAAAATTAGATTTTTCCCATTGTAAACTTAGGTAGTTTTCTGAGTATTTAGCATAAGGCAATACATAAGAAAATACGATTTTTATTTTAGTCTTTTTCTTACAGAACTAATTGGTGCAGCATGCATCTGCAGGCTTGGTTATAGCTGTAGTGGCTCACGATATGGAGAGGATAGAGAGATGTATGAACTGGGGAGAGGAGAGTTCTGGGACTGTACAAGTAAATGGAGCCTCTTGATCTCAGCAACTGTCAGTAATGTGAGTCGGATCTGCAGCAAAGGAGGTGATGGGTTGGCTTCTCTCCATCCTGCACGTTCTCTCCGTACCAGTGCTTGCTTTGTCCATCTTTTTCAGCTTTTTTGATGCCAATGGTGTGTGAGGAATTTGCTTCAAATACCTTGAAAGCTGGAGTTTCCAGATTTGTCAAAACAAAACAATGCTGGGATTGCATAGACTCATCAGTTATTTTTCATTTATCATCATTGAAATGCAATTAAAAAAACCCCAAACCTCAAAGCCTCAAACAAAACATAAAACCCACTAAGTCTGAGAAGGGCATTATAGGAGAGAAAAAGGTTGTACAAAGCAGAACACAGACTCTCTTCCTTGCATATAGCTACTCCTGTGGTTTACCCAAACTGATCCTCCTTTCATGAGTACTGTAGTCATGACCAATTATATTTGACAGGAGACTTCTGTAACTTTATTGATTCCTTTGTTCCTACCTTCACTGGGAAGCTTGTTACACACACGGATATTCAGGAAGCTCATGGCAGCGCAAGATAGTAGCTGAAAATAAAGAGTTTGCAGCAGGTGAACTCTTAATCAGACACTGAGAAATCCTTTGCAAAGTGATGATCTAGCTCTTTGACAATGGGATCAGAGCTAATTAGGATTAATGTTCTCTTCCAGATTATAGCTGCCTCAACTTCTGTGAATGAAAAGCAGCTGTTAAAGCATCATAAATATGTGTTAAGTAATTGCCCTGCAGAGCCAGCTCCAGGACCTTGCAAATGATTCTGTATTTTCAGTTTGTAAGGCATCACAGAGTGTTAGGGGTTGGAAGTGACTTCAAAAGATCATCTTGTCCAACTTCTCTGCCAGAATAGGATCAGGAGGAGCAGAAATGGAGTCTCCTTCTCTGGATTTTGAGTGTCTTCAGAGAAGGAGACTCCACAACCTCTCTGGGCAGCCCATCCCAGTGTTCTGTCATCCTCACAGCGTCACAGTTTTTCCTTATGTTCTTTTAAACGTCCTGTGCTCCAGCTTGCATCCATTGCCCCTTATCCTGTCTTGGACACCACTGAGAAGAGCCTGGCTCTGTCCTCCTGGCACTCACATATTTACAAGCGTTAATGAGGTCACCCCTTAATCTCCTTTTCTTCAAGCTAGAGAGAGACACAGCTCAATCTCCTCAGCCTTTCATCCTAAGGGAGATCTTCCACTCCTTAACTGTTTTTGTGGCTCTGTGCTGGACTCTTCCAAGCAGTTCCCTGTCCTTCTTGAACTGAGGGCCCCAGAACTGGACAAAGTGTCCCAGTTATGGCCTCACCAAGGCAGAGGGGCAGGAGAACCTCCCTTGATGTACTAGCTGTACCTCTTCAAATAGAAGGCCAAGATGCCCTTGATCTCCTTGGCCACAAGTATCACAGAGTGCACGCTGTTGGCTTATGGTCTTCCTTCCGTCCACTAGGATGCCAAGCTCCTTTTTCCCAGAGCTGCTCTCCACCAGGTCAACCCCCAGCCTACACAGGTCCGTGGGGTTGTTCTATCCCCAATGCACTTGCCCTTGTATTTCATTCTGTTTCACCCTGCCTAGGTGTCCATGAATGGCAGCACAGCAGTGCAGTTTTCAGGAGTGTCATCCACTCCTCCCAGTTTTCTGTCATCAGCAAAGTTCCTGACAGTGCTCTCTCTTCCCTCAGCCAGCTTCTTGATAAATACATGAACAGTACTGACCCCTGAGAGACTCCACTAGATATAATGGACATAATGCATTTATTTGCTGCATTTGATTTCATTCATAGCTGAGCATGGGGATCGTCCCGCAAATCAAAAAGGAAAGCTGCCTTAGCTTACCAGTAGACACACAAGCTGTGTGTATCTGTACTTACAAGGCATTGTAAATGCACCAGAAAGTGGGGAGGGGGAAGCTTTTAGGCTTCTGACTGTTACATAACATAAGCATTTGTGACACCAGGTATTTCAGGAACAATTCGCTTGGCTGTTCTTGAGAAAACACATGTAAAGAGATTTCTGTTACTGAGCAGACACACGTTTTGCACATTTATTGTTCAAGTAACAGTTTTATGGCTATAAAGAAGTAAACAGCTTGAATCCACATAGCACTCTATATAGCTTTGCTTGTCGATTTTCCTGTAGGTACTTCCACCTTTTGAATCTAAGACTAAATGAATCAGTTTCAAGCAAGCATTCACTGATTTTTTTTTTTGGGGGGGGTATGAAAATCTATCAGTAAAATGTGGATGTGATCTATAAACAGCTGCAATTCATTTCTGAGCCCTTCACATCTGGTGATGAAGATGAGTGTGTTACACCCTTTAATGGGTTGGAGAATGTAGTTATGTCATGATTTTTTGTTCTACCATACCTTATAAATTAAATTGAAGTAATCCAAACAGGCAGTACTTAAATTTTCAAGGTAGCTATACAAGTCATTCACTGAGAGCACTGACTTCCCTCCCATCAGTTCAAAGGGAAACTGGCACCTCACTGGCTACTTAAAGAGTGACTGTGAAAAATCTGTGAACAGCCCGTTGGGTACAGCAACCTACACCAAGCCATAACACCAAGGAGGAACAATCTGAGCAATTCTGGTCACGAATGCAGACAGTCAAGCTGGCAAAGTAGGATACAAGCTGAAAAGAGCAAGCAAGGTGGCACTGACACCTAAAAAACACACTTTGCAATTCAAATAAGAATCAGTCTATTACAAGTACACATATGCCAGCAGTACTGGCACTTCATCCAGACATCTTTAAACATAAGAGGCGAGTTTAGGTGGATGGTTGGAGATTGCAAGTTATCTCAAAGCATAAATAAGCTAGAGTGTGTCTGACCTGTCCATGCAGATACACCTCAGCTTTCACAACACTATAGATGTGTTTTACCAACTGACCTTCCAGTCCAAGACCAATGAAGTCATTCTTTAGAAGATTTATTATCTTTTCTGTAAGCTAGGCTATAATGTATGGTACAAATGAAAAAATAGACCTACCTCTTTCTAACCGAACGCCAAACACAGGTCAGTGTGTCTGCTTGAGGTTTCTGCACTGAAACTTATGCAAGTGTGGTACAAAAGCCTTTTGAACATTTTGTTTGCTGGCTATGGTCAGTAAAGGAAGTATCTGCATCTGTTCCTAGTTAACATACATGCAAAGCATTTCAGAAAATGAAAGCAGAATTGAAATCACTTAAGGTTCCAACACTAAACCTTGAGAAGGCAAATTACCTACAGAAAGTACATGTGTGGGTGTATTCTTGTTTCATTGCATCAACAGCCTTAATCAGCCTTTTACACTATTTCTGATTATGGTTCATTTAAGAAATGACAGTGATTACAGTTCAGCAGGAATGTTTCTTAACCCCTTCTGAAAAAGAGAAACACTGCTCTTAAACCACTTTCGCCCTTGACGTGTGCACACGGTGGGTGACTTTTCCCAGCCACACATGAGTTTGCAGAAGCCTTACAACCACCTTTAAACCACAGGAACTGGCTTAAATCATCTGTGCAGTGTAAAGACTGCAGAGTATGGTGACACCTGCAGAATCCTTCAACTCCATTTGCCACTGCAACCCCCAGGTCCTTGCAGAGCTTCCACAGAAAGCAGACTTGGAAGGCTGATGCACCTCCCCACTCAAATAACACTAAGGTGATTCCCACTGCAGCAGCTGGAGCCACACCTCCTGCTCAAAAGCTCAAAGCCTTGCTGGGATTTCTCAAGAGTTTTTAGTAACACAAACAGTACTTTGAAGCTAAAAGTGTTGTCTTCAGTTGGTTGCATTTTCTTAAGCATGCAGATGTTTTTGTTATTGTTTGCCCTTCCCCCCCACCCCCCTCCTTCCCTATGCTCTGTTACTTTGAAATGGGATTTTTATCGGTGTCACGTTATGTTTGGCAGAGCAATGTATAAAAACTACTTGAAAATGTCATGAATTGTGATGCATCACAAATAATTTCTTGGTGGGATTTCTGATCAGAAAGGGATTGCACCTGTGTTTCACAATCTGCTTGTACATGTCAGGATAAATTATGTAAGGACTAAATGGTTTCATACCTCTTTCTACAAAGGAAGCTGCTCAGTGATGCCATCGCTGCTGAAAGCAGCTTAGCTTTCCGTACTGGAGCACAAAGAGTTTGTTCTAGAGACAGCCCTTAAGGACAAGGCCTGTCTTTTATGATTCAGTAACCAGTATGAGGTTAGCACTGCTAACTCTTCATTATAAAGCACAACTGCCCCTTGTTTATGATAGCAGCTGTGCAGGGTCTATTTTGACAAACATCTTTCAGCAAACCCAGAATGCGGGTTTGAGCACAGCCAAATGTAGCAACGGTGCACTTAGGTCGGTGCTTTGGGAGCGTGCAGAGACAGCAGCAATGCCAGCAGACTTCTAAAATTCAGATTTTGAGAAATCTGTTGTGTTAGCATTATTTCACTGGGAAGCCAGAGGGTGTCGAGCCAGAGTTGGAATCCAAGCAGAAACACAAGAGGTTTCACCTCACAAGGTGAGACAGAACAAAAGCCCTTCATTGCCAGCTGGGGTGATTTTTGAATTTCCACAGGCTTGGTGAGAAGGGGGGTTTCCAACAGACAACAAACCCAAGCAGATGGGAAAACCAGAGCTCCTAAGATGTAATTTATCCTTTCACTGGAGGAAAGTCTCTTCAATACCTATGTAAATTTAAGTCTCTAGGATTTTAGAGAAAGATGAGACTGTAACTAAGCTGACTTAAATGCATGTACGTTTTGGGGGGAGGTTTGGAAAAGAGGAAATTGGACCCCATCAGCCCAATATGGGTTGTAACCTTCACTAAACCGCCTCTAATTCTGAAGCCTGCCATAAGCACAGCAGTGAGATTACTGCAGACAAATCTATTTGGAGTAGGTCACGCAGCAAAAAGCTGTAACACTTAAAAACACCGTAAGGCTAATTCTAATATTTTCCCCTTTTCTGCTTTGTCCTTCATCCTAATCATCCAGTCGTCATTTACCAAATTCAGTGAGCCAAAAAAATTGGCTGGGGACTAGTGAGAAATAGTTTTTATTTTCAGACTGCTGAAAATAAAAACAGTTTTAAAACTGCTTGGTAGCACGGATTTCAAAGATCACAGAGTTGCTTCAAAAGACTGACTGTGATAATGAAAATGAATTGTTGTTCTTCAGCATAAAGCTTTTAGGTATGTCTGTGCTCACCTGTAGTTTAGTGCAGACCTGGCAGAACCCCCACAGAGAATGAGTAACTGCTCTAGTTGCAGATTTCAAACATACACACTGTGATGAATAAATACTTTCTCTCTGAAATGAAACACAGGACATTTCTGCTACTTTGGAGTGTTTCCTCCCCTCAGATGAGGGAATCTTTTGATGAATTGATTGTATTTCTAAATTATCTTAAAATTTGTAATAGAATGAAACAGTACAATTACTGCAAGGCAGAAATTCTGCAGTGGAGCAAACCAGATCTGAGAGTCCTCAGACTTCTTCACATACATAATTAAGTGTCTGTTCTTTGTAAACTGTTGCTGTAAAAAATGCTGCCAGAGGATTTTTACAGCCAGACAAGATGTTTCCAATTCATTTTAATCTTTATTAAAGATGCAACAACTGCTCAGGGCAACTCACCCTACTGTATTTCATTCGCAGGCCAACAGTTGAAAGTCATCCTTTCTTGGAGGCTGGCAGGGATGAGTAGAAGTTTAAGAATTTTTAATCCTGAGGTAGTTTTTACACATGCTTCATACTCCTTTATGCTGCAAGGATAACAGTCATCAAGTAAGAAACCAAAATATTACTGTTTTCAGAATCTGATATAATGTGGGATAATATTTCTCCCAAGAGACTTAAATTTTCCTTCTGAACATCAGCAGGACCTACAGAGGTCCCTTCCAACTCTTGCCATTCTGTGGTTCAGGATGGTCATTACTGGTCAAAAATTGTTTCAAATGTGATCATTAAGCATAAGAAAAGTAAATATGGTAATTTATTTCACTAACATTAGTAGATCAAATGAGGACAATGGGGAGAAAAGTTCTACCTTGCAGATCTATTGCAATTCTAACCAGGAATATTCCAGTAAGGGACACATCTGTTTCATGTGACTCGCTTCCTGAATCCTCTGATAGGATGACTGTGACAGAAAAAAGGACCATTAGAAGATGAAAGGGGAAGTCTTCATGAATTACTAAATGAATAAGGATAAGATATGAGGGAAAGGAGAGTGGTTATCAACACTGGGGAGCGTGGAGTTCAACACCATTGTGTACCGTCTGGAGAAGACAATAAGATGCCAAAGTCTGACAATGATGAGCTACAGGAAAAGACTGAACAGTTCAGAGAGTTGCAGCTGATACCAGAATGCAAAAGCTGCAGAGGCATCTCTTGATAATTACCGATTGCATATATGACCTTACTGCTTCTTCAGTGTTGATAAATGCACAGAAAGAGACTCTCCCTAACGATATATATGAACTGCTAAGTCCTAATTGACTTTTTTGGTGACTTAAAACATTTACAGATACTTCTGAGAGATCTCTGAAAACCTTAGTTCAGTACTTCTGGATATCAAAAATGAAAAAAGAACTTTAGAAATTGGGAAAGGAAATGAAGAGAGGAGAGGGAAAACTTACGTGCTCCAAAGTCCTGGTGTGTCTCCTCAAATATTCCAAGTAGTTCTGTTACCCTAGAAACAGATTTTTGTGAAGCAACCAACAAGTATGCACAGTTTAACTATGAATCTCATAACTGTGACTTAGAGAAAAAAGCAGTCAGATAAATTCATAAAAGAAGAATCTCACCGAGGCCTTCAAATGCAAATAGTTCAACATCCATCTGAGGAAGTTCATCAGTCAGGCTTCTAGAAACTAGGAAGACATCCCACAAGATCTATACCTATTTGCTCATGCCTGCTTTTCTCTTTCATACAAAGAGATGTAGCAGCTGTCTGATTCAGAACAGCTCTTCATATGCTCTTACCTAAGATTTATGCATTACCACTTTTTAGAACTATGATAAACTAGCTTGGGGGAGGAGATGCTGTTTATCCTACCATCTCAGGTGAAAAGCGATAGTAAAGCCTTAAAGACTGTTGGTACATTTGTATTGGCTGTGTTTCAGTTAGAAATTTGGCTATTGTTTCTGTCTTGCAAATTTATCTCCCCAAACGAACATTGAAATCTCCTTTAAAAGACATAAGGTCATTAGGTCAGTCCAGCCAATAAACTGAGGAAGAGCAAAAAAATTTAAGGAGCATATTAGGAAAGAATGCCAAGAGCAGGTCTGAAGAGGTATAGACTAATGCAGTTTCTGGAAACTAAGTTACTTTCAGAATTAAGTTGACTCGAACATACTCATTTAAGACCTGCTGCTCAACAGAAGGAGGAGGGATGGTGGAGGACAGTCGCTGAGAGTGCCAGCAGCGTGGCTTAGGGTGAAAAGATGTGATGTGTGAGTGACTGCTGAGGAGCCCTGGGGCATAGGGGAAGGGATGATGATGATGCAGATACTGGGGATACCTCACGTAGACATCGTGTAATAATCATTTCTTTGCTCTTAATTCTCCTACCCAGTGATGCAGCAGTACCTTTAAACCAGGAGCAAGTCCAGGAATGTGTCTGAACACAAAATGCTCTCTAGATGGCTAATATGGGGTTTGCTGTGAGTAAAACCTATTCATTTTAGGTAAAATTAATTTTTTTACTTCTGGAAAGCTGCTTTTATTTCTCCTTTAAACATCTCACACTGTGATCCATTGATCTCTGGGGAGATGGTACTTTGTGGAGGTTTGGACCACAGAAGCTTGAAATCATTTTGCCAAATCATGAGTTTAGGGAGAGGCAACTGTGATGATAGAACAAAGGAATAAAACAGTGCTGGGAAAAATAACCAGATTACCAAAATGATGGGCTTATATTTTTAATAATCCTATTAGCAAATTAGTAATACAGCCTTACCACCTGGCATTAAAAAGCAGCAGCTCTGAGTTGCTACCAAAACTGCTTAGAATCAACTTGAAGTTTAGAGCTAGTCAGTTAAACACCCTCTTTCCCCCTCTTCCAAACTGAAGTCTTTCACTCGGCCACTCGCCTCTGATGCTTGCGGAGTGTCATGAAACCCGTGGTGATGACTGTCAGCTCTAGTGTGCCAAGAGTGGCCGGCAGGAATGTGGCTGGTAGTGTATCACGGACCAGAGGCTGAGCTCTGTCTTTGTACTGGTGCCAGAGTTGTGCTGCAAACAAACTTGTGGCCAGGCAGGAAGAGGAGGGTGGCAGATGAGCCTTTTTGCTGCGGAAGTATGGGCGAGGACACAGACCTCAGGGAAGCACATCCCTGGTGCTTGCTGTAATGTGCAGCAGTTATGCCGAGCAAGTATCTGCAGCAAGTATCAGCCCATTTCCTTCGGTTTCGTGTTTGTTTGTTTTCCTTAGTTTGGCTTTTGTTGTGCATGATTTTGGTTTGTGACTGTTCCTAAGCCAGCCTCTCACTGCTGTATCAGAGGTTTGCTATTAAATAATTGGGACATTTTGCAGCTCAGTAATTTTGACAAGAGCCTACACATCGCAGAGATGCAGTAAGTATGTCAACAACTGGAAACTGAAAAGTAAAGGAGAGAAATACTGTTTTAAAAAAGAAAGAGGTGGAGTATGTAGATGGAACTGTCTTTTTTTTAGTTGCTAAAAATTTACTTTTTTAAGAGATTGTATCAGGGAGCTGGAATATTTTGTTCTTTTGTTTTGGCGCTAGTTTAGAGTTGCTTACTAGTGAGTAAGTTCTCCTATCAAAAATAAACTGTTGCTGTTAACCATCTCAGAATATAGTACAGCACACTGTAAGATTGTCAGCATCTTTCTTCCAGATCCTGTAAGTTAGGTTGCAGGGAAGAAATTCTGCATTTAATTAACTGAATGACACATGAGTATTGAAGTGGAAATGACCACTTCCAGTGTCTTTTCTCTCTCTATCCCTATATATATCTATATCTATATCTATATCTATATATATATATCTATATCTATATATATATATCTATATATATATATATATATTTCCCTCTCTCTCAATTAAAAGGAGTTTCAAAGCAAGCAATAGTTACTTGTACACTCGAGTGTTATGATATCTTTGTGTTGATTAATGGTTACCAAGTTGATGTGGAAACAGAGAGCACAATTCTGTCTTGACATACTGTACCGCTTGCATGGAGAATAAGGAGTGAGAGAGAATAATGACGCAAAATGTGCCGAAATGCACAGGTAGGGGATTATTGTCCCCTGTCTTCCTATATTTATCTTAACTTGATAGCTTTTATTTCGCTTCATTTACCATCCTGTTGTGTCATGAACTCTTTATCACCAACCGCGAGCAAGCATGATTATTTAGTGGTTCATGGTCTTCTGCATAGAGACGCCAGCTGGTTGGGTGAACTCTGAGCCGACTGACGGTTTGCAATCCCGGTTAGGAGGGCTCTAAACCCAAGTGAGCAAACTCTGCTCATGTGCATGAGCTACACCTTGGCACCCTTCTCTAGTCACTGCACACCCGCTGGTTTCACCACTTGGCAGAGCAAGCTCATGATTGTCTGTAGAAAGGCATATTGCAAAACTCAGAAACTCACATCAGTGAATCACATTAATTACTGTTACATCTTAATGTAACCTTGCCTAAGTTCCTGTACTGTAGCATAAGCTACTTCAGCAGAGAATAAAGTTAAGAGTAAAGCATTATTAAATCTCAACAAATCAGTGCAGGTGATTGTTATGTGTATGGGAATGGACGTCCTTAGAGCAAAGGTTTTCTTCTGAGGGTTAGGGAGCAAGAAAGCAGTCAGAGGAAAAAGCAGAAATGCAGACTTGCTGACATAGAGATCAGTGGCAAATTTTGTAGATAACATAAATTAGGGAGGTGAGGGGGTAGAAGGAAAAGGTAGGGAAGTCTGTCTTTCATCCCACACAGAGCTGGTAATTGTTACAATTCAGTTATCACAAAACTGTAGCAGTTCCTTTATGTGTAATAAAGCTGATAAGCTAGTAATATACCAAATACTCTTCTTCACATAGCCTTTCAGCTGATAAAAACTTCCTCTGAACGATGAACCTTTTAACTTCAATTAGGATGATGAAAGTAATCCTGGGAAGGAAAGGATAAAGTTAATAGGAAACTACATAGAGGCAGGTATTTCTAAAGACTGATTTTTATTTTTTTCCCTCCTCTAAGAAATTAATTTTATAAAAGTAGACATTATTTGATACATACAACTACTAAATTGCCTGATACATGAATATTCCCCCTCGCTAGAAGGATTTGATCTCATAAGATTCTCTTTATCTCAAGTCAGGATTTGGGGTTTTTTTAGCCACCTTTTTTCTTTTTTTAAATGAGTGAGTTTCCCTCTCCTCTGTGTGTGAGGAGGAGGGTCGTGAGAGTGGGCCCTGTTAACCCAGGACAATGTGTGGCACAAATAGGTAAACTTTCATATATAAAGTATTTTTAATTCTTCTCACTTATTTTCCTGTTTTTGAAAGAGCTGCAGGTTTGGGGGTTTATGGTGATGCCAGTTCCCAGTAAAAGTTAACGAGGTAGTGCATGTTGCACTGCCTTTCATAAATTGGCTAAATTTCAGTAAAGCCTGCAGGACAGGTGATTTCATTTACATCTAAAAAAAATGCTTACTATAAAATGTTATTCTGAGCTCCTTATCCTACAGCTTTCGGTGTTTTAAAATCCTGCTGATAACATGTTGCGTTTACCATCCACTAGTATATTTTATTGTTTGGGGGTGGGGCAGGGGAGTGGCATGAAGGCTTGGCAAAGAGTGAGACTTCTTTATGATTTGAAAACTGATTTCCCTCATTCCCCAAATTTTAAATAGAAAATGCCACCTTTTAATGGTGATGGCAAAGTATGAAGAGTTTCCTCTGGAACATTATGAATCATAATTTGGCACCCCCAAATCCATCTCTGTCGACATCAGAGTATTAGGATCATTGGCATCTGCGATCCTGTGGTCTGAAGTCTTAGCATGTTCCTAGGAGATAGCAGACTAATTGCTAGATCTCTTCAAGTAAGACTTGGTTGTTGATAGAGTCACTGCTTTGTAAGAAAAAAAGAGCACAATCTCACAAAAAACTTAAGTCTAATAAAAAATATAATAGAAAGTCTCTGATGTGTCAGGCTTGATCTTTTTTTCCCGTTCATCAGAACAAGGAGATGTTGAATTGTCTTATTTGGACGCCTGAATCCAGGATAGAAACTGATTAGTGTGCCATAGTTGAGTTTTTTGCTATCTTGAGCTGATTTCAGCAAGACATTTCTTCTCACTCAATTGCTTCTATTTGCTTTTTTTGTAACCCAAACACCTCTCAATAGAATCTTGACTGGTGGGAAATGGTGGCTAACTTCAATCATGAAGAATAAGAAATCAAGATTTAGTGACTTACCTGCCTTTTAAGAATGATGCAAGTCTGCACATCTACAAGGACCTCTTAGGTCTGGTCAGAATGGCTCTTTGTCCTGTGGCTGGAACCCCAGTTTTGAAGGAGGGAGCAAAGTGATAAAAGAAGTATAGAAAGGGAAGGGATGAAAACAGCTTGGCTCACAGCTCCTTTCGAATCCTCTCATGCTGGCAAAAAGCAATGAATAACAGGGAACTGCTTGGAAGAGTCCAGTGCAGAGCCACAAAGATGATTAAGGGAGTGGAACATCTCCCTTACGATGAAAGACTGAGGGACCTGGGGGTATAGCTTGGAGAAGAGGAGACTAAGGGGAAGAAGAGGAGATTAAGGTGAAGGTCTAGCTTGGAGAAGAGGAGACTGAGGGGTTACAAATATGTGAAGGGTGAGTGCCAGGAGGATGGAGCCAGGCTCTTCTCAGTGATGTCCGATGACAGGGCAAGGGGCAGTGGGTGCAAGCTGGAGCACAGGAGGTTCCACATAACATAAGGAAAAACTGTCACTGTGAGGATGACAGAACACCGGAACCTGCTGCCGAGAGAGGTTGTGGAGTCTCCTTCTCTGGAGACTTTCAAAACCTGCCTGGGCACGTTCCTGCGTGACCTACTGTAGGTAATCCTGCCCTGACAGGGGAGTTGGACAAGATGACCTTTTGAGGTCCCTTCCAACCCCTTATGTTCTGTGAATCTGATTTGAGACTCATTTTGAGCACATCCTTGGACTGCTTTACTGGTTACTGAGTGCAGTCTGATTAACAGGTCAATCAGTACTAAATACTAATGTACCCTTTTTTATAGTTTTTGCATATGGTTTTCATTTACAGCTTTTTATATGTGGTTGCTCATCTTAGTATTTTGTTGGCCTCGATAAGCTCAGCTGAATCGTGGAGGCATATGTTTTCTTGGTTATGTTAGTTTGTCCTCATCATATTCTGTCCATAAACAGACATGCAGATCTACCCTGAATTATATTTTTCTTCTATATTCAAATGCTTAAAACAAATTGTTGCTCTTCACCATTACTACTCTTGTCCTTAGAATTCAGTACTGTACTGCCTGTCTTGCTGTTGTAACCAATTTTAATAGGATGCATATTTCATGTTGGAAATTCTGCTCCTTAATGATTTAACTTTATGCAGATTTTCCAGTTCACAATATCATCTGGTTATTGGTAACTGATGGTAACTTAAACCAATTGTCATTCACCCTGTCTTTAATGTCATCGTGTGTTGCACATAGTGAACATGAGAAAATATTAAAGTGTAGGTTGCTGTTACTATTCCTTTCACATTAAGTTTGATAGGTTGGACTCAATGATCTGCAAGGTCTTTTCCAACCTGGTTAACTCTGTGATTCCGTGATAATTGGTGTATGCAGATTGTACTCTGTTCATACTCGGTGCACAGGATTGGAGCTCATTGAGTCTTGTAGATCAGAACTAAGTTCCACAGACCACTTACATATGATTTTATATGAAGGAATATAACACTCTGTATATAAATACAGTCTTTTATTATTCGGGATTGTCGCTTGGGAATTGTGCACTGAGGGGAACTGACAGCATTTGGATACCTATGTGGTTAACACCAAGCTTGGGAATTTTTGCAGCCGAATGAACTTCTGCCCTTTAGTTAATGAGAAACTTGAACTGGTAGGTTTTCTGTTTCCATAAGGACAGGCACTTGAGGGAGAGGAGATGTACACTTTGTTTTCAGAGATACTGGTAGTGGACTGGTGAGGGGCAGACATCCTGGGTTTCATTGCAGGCTATGAAGAGAAGCATGCCATGGTGGACTGTGGTACTTCTGCCTGTTTTATATTCCACCTTCAGCTTGACTTAGCCTTCACTATGACTTTTAGCCCGTTTCTTCCTGCTCTGAATCCTTATCGGTTTTCATTCTATTTTCTTTCCATTCTGCATGTAAAGGCAACCCTGTGTAGCCCTTTGGAAAAGATCGTGCAGTGTTCCGTTTCATAGACCTCATCGCATAAACGGTATCTGCTGTGGCACTGTTGAAAAACATGAACACAGAACATTGGGTTATGTGATGGCACACGGAGTTTGCATTTTTACTTCCTTATTCTGATGTGTGCACAAAGCTGTTTCACCAGCCTGATCTGTTCTTAGACTGGAGAGTGTTTGAAATCTGTAAGAAGCTTCAGCTGAAAATTCACTAGTTCTGCCCCAGCTTCCTGGATAGACTGCCTTTCTCAAGTTACTCTTGTGTTACAGATATAAAAAATGCTCTTTCAGCAGTATCATTGTAGTAGAATGACAAGGAAAGTGTCTGTGCTTGTGTAACAGTGCAAATACAGTGATACTCTGGGTCACTTGTGCTGTTCTTGTGCTGCAGTCAGCTTGCAATTTGAGTATTCCTTACGTGTTAAGCTTTATTTAAGTACCGACTATTTCAGAGAGGTGCTGCCTATATGGCAAGTGAATTTAAAGAATGCCATGTCTGGAGGCAGACAGTGCCCTGCTTGATATTTAATTAGTGTAGAGCAAAGTGCTCCATAGTTGTGAGATGAGACTACCAAAAATACTAGTTTCCCTGGAAGCATTAGAAGGCCTTGATTCATGGACAATGCAATATTGGCAGCTCTGTGCTGGTTCAGCAGCATCTTTCTGCACACAGTCAGCAAATATTTAAAGACCACGTTTTGTGTAATTGGTTTAGCCTTTGAAAACTATTAACTTCTTTGTGTTAAAAGGTGTACACAGCAAAAGTTTTTATCTTGACAATCTCATGCTTTTGTCTTCTACCAGCAAGGATGTATTAGTGGATTAATTTTTTTTTTTTTTTTTTAGATCCTCAAAGGGTAGGATACTAAATGCTTTGTAATCACTTTGGTGCTGATGAGGTATGGGAAAGCATTTAATTTCCATGCCTTTGTAAAGCAGGATTATAGAGGAGCAGTGGCAGACTTTGTTTTGTTAGCCAGGGAAATAAATGGAACTTCTCATATCAAGTTATTGAAAAGTATGCATTTCTAGTTAGCTTTAGTGTTTTTTATATGTTGTGAACACTGAGCTTTCTGGATTGTCCAGGTCATCTTGCAAATAAGGCTGCACAAAATACAGAATAAATGCTACTGAGAACAATTTTTGTCTATTATAATTTTGTAGTATTTTTGCTAATTAGTTTCCTGTCTTGTTTTTTGGGTTTGGTTTTGTTTTGTTTTTGTAAGCATACCATCATTATTTACATTCATGGAAAAAGCTAAGCAGGCATTACTAATTTCAGCCAAGGATGTATGGCTTGGAAATGGTAGATTCTTTAAAGCATTTGTAAACAGAATTTGGGGTCCTGATCAGGCTTCTCCCTGTTTTCTATGGGAGATTTGTGCTGTACGTGTCCTTCATCTGAGGAAATTATCTTTGTAAGCCTGTTCACTAACCCAACTGAAAAAACATTCACTTATCAGTTGGTAAGGAAAAAAACAAACCCATAACTATGTATGGAATCCAAATGCAAAAGAATGTTTTCAGAATATAAACTGGCAATATCTAGAGAACTCCTCACCACCATGTACCACAACTGCGTTTTCGAGATGACGACCAACAAGGTTTAAAAAGCACATTTGCTGGAAATGCTGATTCTGTGCAACAATTACTTTGATAGTTTCAGTGATGAAAAAAGTTATACATAAAATCATTAATGCTTTTACCTCTCTTTTTCTCTGTTCCAGGTTTAAAAGCTCGAGCAGTTGGATTACAACTGACGTTTTGGAGCACAAGTGATGTTAGAACCATTTCAACATCTTCGAGCATGTCAACTTCTTAAAATGCAAAATGTAAAGGAAATGATTGCTTATCAAAACCTACTGAATATCTGAATTTTCTAGACATTCTGAATTTAACCGTGTGCTTAAATGTCCACGACTAAGATCTCATGCGACCATTGTGTATTTTGGAGGCTATTCTCCAAAAGAGAACTGTGTATTTAAAAAGCAGAAATGACTGTGTTTTCTCTTGGAACTTACTAAGGTGGATCACACTGAAAGATCATGACCAGCTTAAAGCGGTCCCAGACCGAAAGGGCTGTGGCCACTGGGGTATCAGTTGGAACAGATGGCACCGCAAAAGTCCACTCGGATGACTTCTATATGAGGCGCTTTAGGTCGCAGAATGGCAGTTTAGGGTCTGCAGTCATAGCACCAGTTGGTCCTCCTCGCAATGAAAGTTCCCACCACGTTACCTCTACCCCTGGCGTCCCTAAAATGGGAGTCAGGGCCAGGATTGCTGATTGGCCCCCAAGGAAGGAGAACATCAAAGAAGCAAGTAGATCTAGTCAAGATATTGAAACATCAAGTTGCCTTGACAACATGTCTTCTAAAAGCAGTCCTGGGAGTCAGGGAAGCTCCGTTAACCTGAATGCGAGTGATTCTGTCATGTTAAAGAGCATCCAGAGCACTCTTAAAACCAAGACTAGACCATCTGAGAATCTAGACTCCAGATTTCTTACACCCGATGGCTATCCCAGTTCCCCAAGGAAAGCTCTTCGCAGAATAAGGCAACGCAGCAACAGTGACATTACCATAAGTGAGCTTGATGTGGATAGTTTTGATGAATGTATTTCACCCACTTTTAAATCCGGACCATCTCTCCACAGGGAGTATGGCAGCACATCTTCCATAGATAAACAAGGAACTTCAGGTGAAAGTTTTTTTGACTTACTGAAGGGCTATAAAGATGAAAAGTCTGATCAGAGAAGCCCAGTGACAGCTAAGCTCAGTGAACTCCTGATTGCTAGTGGAAGCAAGGGTTCGGGATTCTCTCTAGATGTTATAGATGGACCTATTACTCAACGGGAAAATCTGAGACTCTTTAAGGAAAGGGAGAAACCACTCAAGAGACGTTCAAAATCAGAGACAGGAGATTCATCCATTTTTCGTAAGCTGCGCAATGCCAAAGGTGAAGGGGAGCTTGGGAAGTCTTCAGATCTTGAAGATAACAGGTCAGAAGACAGCATCAAGCCTTGGACTTGTCCAAAGTGTTTCGCTCATTATGATGTACAGAGTATTTTATTTGATTTAAATGAAGTGGCAATCAACAGGCATAATGTTATTAAAAGAAGGAACACAACCACAGGTGCATCTGCTGCTGCCGTAGCATCACTTGTCTCTGGCCCTTTATCCCACTCTGCAAGTTTCAATTCTCCAATGGGCAGCACTGAAGACCTGAATTCAAAAGGAAGTCTCAATATGGACCAGGGGGATGATAAAAGCAATGAACTTGTGATGAGCTGTCCTTACTTTCGTAATGAGATTGGTGGGGAAGGGGAGAGGAAGATCAGCCTTTCCAAGTCTAATTCAGGTTCCTTCAGCGGATGTGAAAGTGCCTCATTCGAGTCAACTCTGAGCTCCCATTGCACAAATGCCGGAGTAGCAGTTCTGGAAGTTCCCAAGGAGAATCTGATTTTACATGTGGACAGAGTGAAAAGATACATCGTTGAGCACGTGGACCTTGGTGCATATTACTACAGAAAATTCTTCTACCAGAAAGGTAGGTAAATTTTATTTCTCCTTTTGTTGTTTTAATGAGCTTTTGTTTTACCAACACAGAAAATTCAGCTGATGTGTAATAGCATTTGTGAGAATTGAGTTTTCTTTTAGTTAGTAGTATTTTAACATGGTCTAATCAGGACATGCTGTGTCTGACAGTGTCTTCCACAGGATTGGAGTGGAAACCTTTGGTTTTAGTACTGATACAATAACAGTTAACAAAGCCTACAAATCATAAATGTTTCAAAACACAACTTCAGTATCCATGGGAGTGGGCAGGGATTGGCACTTGAAAGATAAAAAAAAAAATAAAAAATTCTAAAATATGTAAGTAGCTGCTTCCTTCCATGTCAAGACTTGATATATTGGGGATTTAATGAAATGTTCAGCTTGGGAACTTGGCATTTACAGTAATTCTTGGACATTTTAATATCTTAATCCATTTCAAAATGTGAGGTTTTATAAAAAAAATATTTAAAGTCCATAATATCATATAAATAAAGATAAAAAACTTCCTCACAGTTTTTCTTTCTAGAGTGATGGCTGTAATAAAGCTGAGTTTTCAGATTTCGTGGTAAGACGCTATGACTGTGTGTATGTGTGTGTCTGTGTATCTGTTCATGTACACTGTGCACGTGTGTCACAGTGACAAAAATGTATCTAAGAGAAAGGAAGTACAGTTCTCTTTATCACATGACTCAACTCAAAGATTATAATTTCCATTAGAGTTATGCATGGGGGGAAAACAGATCAGAGCTTTTTGACCTACAGACCCAAACAAAACCCAAATATTACTCAGATATTTCCCTCACAAAATGATGCATGGTCAGGTGCAGACCTCAGTTTCTGCTCTTCCTGACTGAAAATGCACACGGAGCATGCACCTAAAAGGTTCTGTCTGCAGGATTGTGTGCCTTACTGTGGTAGCTCCTGATGGGTAGAATAGGTCTGATGACTAAAGAAGGCTTGTTCAATGATGAGGCTTCATCTCTTCCATGAAAGCATCTCAAAAGAGCCTGTTTCCTAGAAGTGAAAACAAAAGTGATACTTGGTGAAAGTAAGTGGATGGTCAGTTCATAAAAAGGTCAACTTGTTAACTGTGCGTTAGAGTTAATAATTGCATCTGCCATTTTCCCTTGCCTCGAAACAAGTCCCTGTCTTGCCTCCTCTTTCCTGCGCTGTCCCATGGTTGGGTGGCTCTTGCCTTCCTTTCCATAGTCTCTGTCCATAGTCTTTCTGGTGCTGAGAGGTAGCCTTTGCTGCATGGTTTTTGAGAGTGCCAATCCTCATCCTCTGGAGAGAAAGGAATAAGGGAAAATGTTGGTTTCAAAGTAGGAGGTTTTATTACTCCCACTTCCTTGTACCAGATCTCTTGTTTTCTGGAAACACGATCATCCAATTTAATTTACTAACCTATCAGAAGACTTGCCATCACAGTAAATTTGCCTTTTATTGCTTAGCTATTTCTCTCCAGTCTGAGAGAGTCAAATCAACTTCCCTTGCAGTCAGAGAAGTGCCCAAGCCTAGTGCCAGGTAAGCAGGGATAGTGAACAGTTGACCTAGCTAGTGTAAAGTATTTGCATGTGACATTTATGAATGAGTCTTATACAGAAGTTCATTGATGAACGCAAATGGATGAGCATTTGTTTGTAAAAGAAATACGAAGGCAACGTCAAGATACTATTTGACCCTTACAGAGTAGCGGCAAAGCTATTGATAAATAGCTGGCCTGACGCCTAAACTTCAATGAAAATATTGGTGGAGAAAGTTCAGTGGAAACACAGTACAGATACTGGGGAAAGCACTTTGTAGTTCCCATGGTTGAATTCGGCTCCTAATTTATGTCTGAGCTTATTGTATAGACTCCCTTTGTACTCAGAGGAAAGAAATGAGCCTTTCAGGATGACTCAAGTTGCAGTCTTGCCTCCCTCAGTTCACTAAGGAAGGCTCATAGGAAGCTATCTCGCGTGGAAGTGTTTATCCTTACAGGAGGTGAATGTTGCTCTTGTGTTGCCAGAGACACCATTTGCAGGGTGTCTCTGTTTCAACAGGTATATTCGACAGAGATGGACTTGCAATTAGAAGTCTTAAGGCTAGACATTTATAAGCACTGAGGTATCTGGTAATGCCAGTGCAAAGAAACAGGTGGGCGGAAGCCAGCACAAGAAAAAAATGGTGAAAGTTACACAAATTTGACCTTGAAATAAGATGAATCTTGGAGCAAAAGGAATGAACTATATATAGGGGAAAAACTTAAAGGAAGTTATTCATTGTTTGAATGTTACATGGTGGCTGTAGGTTTTTGTATGGTGGTTTGTCATGTTCTCTCAACTTCAGTGCCAGAGGAGATAATTTCAGACCTCTTCGAGTTAAGGTCATGGGGCCTTTTCTGGCCCTCTGTTTCATAATCTGATGGAGGTGAAAATTGTTCTAAGATGCCTCTCTACTGGATTTGCAGTTGGTACAGATGTTGTACCAAAGCCAGAGAAAGGTTGGTTTCGGTTCAGTGTCACCAGTGCCATAGCGTACACATGCTTTTACCTCTAGCTGTTTTCAAGTTTGTAATCTAGACTGACCCTGTGTACTTAAATCACAAGATAAGGACAGGGAGAGGGAAGGGAATATTTCAAAAAGCTACCTGCCACTACATTCTGGAGTATGTTTTTCTTGTGCAGTGCATTCTAACATTTTCATTTGTCCTGCAATTGTAATGAGTACAAAACCTTGCAAATAATCTTCTAAGGAAATGCATGTTAAGACAGCTGCTGAACTTCAGTTTTGGTAAAAAGTATATTCTTTGACAGAAAGGAGGAACAAATTGTTCAGATTCTCTTACTGAAATGTAAGAAAATACATCAATTTGTGTGAGAAAGTGGGATTCTTACTTAAGGAGATAAATTTGTGCCCCCCACAATTAATTTCATACTATTAACTGCAGTGCTTTGGTTTGTCTTTTTAAAAAAAGAGAGAGAGGAAAACTTTTAAACTCACTGCTTCTGGACATTAAATTGGAGTTCCCAGAGCACAAGAGAGTCTTAAGTCAACTCAAAACTTTAGTCCTATCTTTTGACGTAGGAAAGCAACAGTTAGTGAAGGAAGAGTAAGAAGAGGACATTGTAATACTTTGTGTGTGGTTTGCTAGCCTTTGGAGATGCATGGCAAATGGACTTACCTGGTGGCAGTATCGTTTGTATTTAGTAGTCTTTGGACTTATCTTCCAGGCATTTATCTTATCTTCCAGTGAGACACTGGCACAGGTTGCCCAGGGAGGTTGTGGCTGCTCCCTCCCTGGAGGTGTTCAAGGCCAGGTTGGACGAGGCCTTGAGTGACCTGTGCTAGTGGGAGGTGCCCCTGCCTATGGCAGGGGGTTGGAACTGAATGAGCTTTGAGGTCCCTTCCAACCTTACCATTCTGTGATTCTATGATCCACTTTTCTACTGCCCCGAATAAACTTTTGAGTACTCACAGTACTCCTGCAGCAAGAAGGGGTTCTGCAGCTTGTCTGCACTGGTCATAAAGAGGCAGTTTTATATAGGATTTGTCAGCATCACTGTTAGATGAAAAAGTTTGATTTTCTCACCTTTCCTTGCTGTGTGTTATTTTATAAGCAGCAGTTATTTCCCTCAGTTGTTTTGTTGCACTTCTCTGAACCTTTTCCAGCCAACATCGGGGCACAGTGTTTTAAGACACAAGCAAGCTACAGAGTTGTGTAGTATCATAATATTTTCTGGATTTCACTCAAAAATCCCAAATGTCTGGCCATAACTGAGACTTGAATTTCCTTCCCATGCATGGATAAAAGCTTTGTGTGTGTGTGTTCTGGATGTTTGTACGTTTAGGTAATGGGTTAGTTACTGGCAATGATGTGGTTTTGTGGGAGAGCCATGCTTATTAGGCTATAGATTGATATTAAAGACTTCTTTATCATCAATAATAAAGCTGTGTGGATGGAAAAATGTGCGTCCATCAGCTTATCTAAGGGCTGCTTAGAGAAGAGAGCACAGCGCTCTGGAGGAGCAGTCTATGGTCTCTGACCCTTCAGCTGAGTCTGGGAATTGCAGTTCTGATGGAATGAACCACAGCGTCCATTTAGTTCTTGTCGTTATCAGGCAGCAGTTTCCAACATTGTTGCTAGTTAGGACAAACTTGACAAAACTGGCTTAGAGTGAGATACTTGACTGAGAAGTAAACAGTTTGTGAGCTGGTTCTGTACTGGATGAGCTGTTGGTCAGCTTTCCTGTGAGTGTTGTCAGCCAGTAAAAAAGCCTTTTGCTCTGATGCATTACGCTGCTGCACATTCTGTCCCCAAACCAGTACCTTACTTCTATGTTGCTGGACTCACAGATTTACAGTTACTGGTCTGGTCATGAGCAAAAGTCTGAAGGCCTTATGGGACTGAGCTCCAAGATGCTGCTCTCTGGTTTCCAGAGAACTGCTGAACAACATCTTCCAGCATTGGACATACTGCAGTAGGATCAGAGGAAAATGCTTGATGTGTTGAGCTTCGTTCTGAAGCCTGATTACACAAAATACATGAATCAAATGTGATACCCAGAGATAAACAGGACAAAAGCACAAAAGAGCCTCCTTGCTCAAAATCAAGTGTATTTACTTGCATTTCCTCTGCAAGGAAACTTGCAAATATCTGCCAGGAAAATTATTATTTTGACTTTGTTCTTTCACTGAAAGTGTCTTTTGAATTCTGTGGTAAATATTTAGCCATTTTTCAAATTATCTGTTATCTCTTCTAATGACCAGGTACAAACAATTACTTCCCCCCTACCCCATTACTGTTTCTAGTTGTCTCCTGCATGTCTTCTCATGAAATGATTTTTCAGCAGTCTAAGCATTGGTTAAGCTTGAGAAGTGTTGCTTTCAGTGAGGTTCTGTGGAGAGTGGAGGAAAAGTCTCCTATGCTATTCCTGTTTGGCTAAACATTCTTGAATTACAGTTGTGAAATAGTCCTTGTTTTTGCAACAAAAGTCCTTATTAACTTCCTTTGGACATGAAGTTTTGTGCACTTATATTCTGCTACTGCTTTTTCTGCTAAAGACAAAAGGAAATTCAGGATGTAGTGTAAAATCAGGTGAAGATGCAACAAACTATCAAAGGGAAAAGCAGTCACAGCATAAGGATGTAAACTGTCTTGTAGAATGACTACAGAGGCAAGGTAGAGAAGGAGAAAAGAGCAAAGACAAAGGTAAACCATGAATGTTCCTGTAGTAAATTTGAAGAGAGGAAAGGGCATTGGGAAGAGAGGAGAGGAGAGGACTGAGAAGATGCATAGGAGAGGAAGAAAGACAACTGACCAGGGCAGCATGAAGGAAAAGAGCATAAGAGGTATTTCTTGTTACCAGGGGAGTATAAAACTCTACATCTTTTTGTGCATTTTTTTTTTCGGGTAAGTAGGAGCTAGATAAAAGCTGTATCATTTGATACAGAACTGTGTATTGTCATGTGTTTTCATGCAGCTTCAAACACTTCTTTTACCAGCTTTTCTAAATGTGCTTTCAGAATGTAGAATAATTTCTCCTGAGAAAACCCTTATCTGAATTGCAGGCTACATTGGTTACAAGAGAGACAAATTTCATCTGTGCAGTTGTCAGTACAAAAAAAAAAAAAAAAAAAAAAAAAAAAAAAAATTTGGACCTTTTTTGTATTTATTACCAACATTTTTTTTATTACATGACCAAAGATAGATCAATATAATCAAGTCATTAAGCAGTTTAGTTTGGAAATGTCCAAGTTATCTCAGGTTTTGGAAGCTGTGTAACATTCTGGTGGAAACGGATCTCACATTCCCAATGACTGTGCTGCTTTTGCACTGACCCTCTCTGACAAACTTTGATGAGCTCCGAACACCCTGAATAATGCAGGTTACTTCATGGAGGAAGAAGAAATGCCAGGGTGCTAATAAGATGGTTTGGGGTTTTAAATATCAGGTGATCTGTGTGGCATTTAGAGGGCTCATATCAGTGGAGTAGTATAAAGATTAAATGAGGCTTATGTGGATGATCTAATTTATTCATATTTTCCCTACTCATGATTAATTTCAGTCACCCAAGACCCATACCAATATTTACAGGATATTACACAAGATACTAAAAGAATTGTGAATCTGCCGAGTATTGGATTTTGATGACTTTCAGAGCAATTTGGTAGAAAGCAAACTTTATAATGCTTCGAGCATGTTCCTTATGTCTCATGTGTTCTGACACCTTAAATGGAAAACATCAAGGAAAGGGAAATAAAATACCAGATACTGGGGAACAGAACAGAGACGCCAAGGGCTTAAAGGCATGGACAGCTGTGTGAAGTCACAAGGAAGTTCATAAGGCAAGAGCACCTACTGGAAAAGCATTTAGTGTGTTGGAAGAACCAGTAAGTCCAATTTTAGGCAGAATTAGAATAAAAAATGAGGCACTCAATTTTTTAACCCACAAGTGTTTCATTGGGGAAATAGCTGTCATTCACTTTGGATGGAGTGTATTTCAATATCTGGTTTTAGTATCTTTAAAGATGTGGTTCTTGATGACATTAATAAAATATATTACATTTTGTCTCTATAGGAGAATAGCAGAATGCTCTTAAAGTTCTCATTTTCAAGTTCTGTTTGTTTTAAGAATAATAAATCATCTGTATGGAGTAGTTACAGTATCACAGTATAGCAAGGTTGGAAGAGACCTCAAAGATCATCAAGTCCACCCCACTACCACAGACCTCAAGACTAGACCATGGCACCAAGTGCCACATCCAAACGTCCAAGCAGTAGAGTTACATTTCCTTTCAGAGCAGTTACATCTTTTTGATTTCCACTGAATTTCCCATTTCTTCTTTGAATTGTTGGGTTTTCAGTTAGTTTTAGCTTTCTATTTCTGTGCATGTATCAGTGAATTCATATATGACAATACGCAGCATACAGATGACATAGAACTTTTCTAGTCCAATGTGGTTTTTGACAACTTCTCTTAAGTTTCTCTTTCAGTTCTTGCCTGTTTAAATTGAGTTGTTGCTTCCCAAGGATGTTTGCAGATCTGTTTGTGTGTCGCTGCAGTCGTGGTGATGTACTTCCGTCATTGGCCAGGATAGCTCGGAACACTGAGAAAGCTCAGTAAAGAGCCTGCAACACCACCGACTTAAATTGTTGAGCTTTAGTTTTTGCAAGAGCACTTTTCTGATATTTTTTTTAGAACTGTAGGATGGGTTGCGTTGGAAGGGACCTTTACAGGTCATCCAGCCCAACTCTCCTGCAGCGAGAAGGGATGTCTTTAACCAGAGCAAGCAAAACAAACCCTTGGCTTTACAGCTGTACAGCCAAGTATAGAAATGTATCTCAATTAATCCACCATTCATCTGGTAAGCAGTTTCTTCAGCCCTGTATTCTCCGCCACTTTCCCAACTAGTCTAGTTTTAGACTCAACTCAGCACTTTAAATTTACTTTTGGGGTTGTTTGACACTTGACTTTAAATATTTATTCTAATAATTTTGTTTCTTGCACTTTATTTTTCTGTGGTAATATCCTTTTTTTTTTTTTTTTTTTTTATTATGCACAAGTCTTTTTTCAGCTTAATCAGTTTTTCCCCTTTCATAATTAACTTGACTGTTTCTTGCCTTTTTTTGGTACAAAACAAATAAGCTATGTCCTTTGCTAAGTACAATTGATTTCCACTTGTATTTTTACACAAAGTGGTGAGTTTTTCACTTTGGTGCATTTGGCTTCTTTGGTTTTATTTTTAAGGGAAGGAAATTGTTTATATTTATTTAGCTCAATGTGAATGAAGCGGATTTCCATACAGGAGCCAGTGGAAGAGGTGTATCCTGGTTTAGACTTATTTAAGCCAGGATGCAGTGTTGAATTTCAGCCTTCTTGCATAAATGGAGCTCATTAGGGAGCTGAAGCATGAGAATGACTTCCTGGTACAAATGAAGACATGACTCCTTATGACTCCTGCAGCTGGCAGCTTATTTCCAATGTAACAGCTAAGCATGAAAATATAGTTGAAGTGCAAGAAGATGGATTTTTATTTGCATTTCCTTTTCTTTTTTTTTTTTTTTCTCCCCTCTGCAAGAACATTGGAACTATTTTGGTGCAGATGAGAACCTGGGTCCAGTAGCTGTAAGTATAAGAAGAGAGAAGCCAGAGGAAATCAAGGAAAACGGACCTCAGTACAACTACCGGATCATATTCAGAACCAGTGAGGTAAGCAGCTCAGGAATGATAATAAAAGCAACTAAAAGTGAGCAGGGAGAACCAGGTACTGGGAGGGGGTGGTTGTGTGCTTTTCAGCACTGATAATAGATTTCTGTCTCCTCCACATATATGTAAGCCAGGAATCTCCTGACTTCTTATGCCACATGTTTATATTGCACAGAGTAAATTGTAGCAGTGAGTGAGTTATTCCATAACATCCAGTTCAGAGGAAACTGTAAAGATTGTTCTGGCTAAAGCTTGAGAAACTTGCAGGACTTATATTTGCTAGAAGCAAGCAATGAGGAGGGAAACTCCTTCCTTTACTCTTCTACGTGACAGCGAGTAGACTTAAGAAGCATACTTTTATACTCTGAAACGCTCTGCTAGAAATACTACTACTGAGCTTTCCAAAGTGCTGATTGCCTGTGAAACTTAAATCTATTGAATTATTTGAAGTGCTCTGACTCCAGTTAGGTATCAGTGAGTGACATTTCATGTATCAGTGTCTGTTTCACACAACATAAGTTACTTAATGTCCTCTCTCTCTACTGAGATTTGGAAAAGTAATATGTTTTGCTCAACTGCTATTGCTAATTAACCTTTACTCAGTGGATACTCCAATATATAAGCTATTTTTGTTTTGTATGCTTAGCTTATGACATTAAGAGGCTCTGTACTGGAAGATGCTATCCCTTCAACTGCAAAACATTGCACAGCCAGGGGACTTCCTCTAAAAGAAGTGCTGGAGTATGTGGTTCCCGAGCTGAATATCCATTGCCTAAGGCTGGCCTTCAACACTCCGAAAGTCACAGAGCAGCTTATGAAGCTAGATGAACAAGGCGTAAGTGCGGAGTTATGGAGTGAGACAAATTGTCTTAAACTGTCAGATTGCTCCCACAAACATCTATGCTGTTATTTCTTCTTGCAGTCAGTTTAATATTGCCATCATAAAAGTGAAAAATATCTAATCATTATCTGCCCCACAGGGGAGAGGATATAGCTGTTCTAAAGAGCTCTATAAGTAACTATTGTGAAGATTTTGTCAGCTTCCTTGTGGGTTGCATATTAAGATGGACAAGGTAAAGAATCTCAACATAAATACATAAGAGAAACAAAACTTTAGCAACACACTTTGTCCTCTAGTTAGTTTCAGAACCTCATCTGTGTTTCAGTAAGAGCACAATACAAGAAGATGAAGAAGTGGGTAGCTGTGACTATCGCAGAGCATTCAGACTGACGTGGCGGTGGTTATGTGTGGTCAGTCCAAGGCTGGTCTGGCTCAGTATTGTCACTGACCATTGACTAACAGTCAGTATCTGGCTGAGAATATGAGACCAGAATGAGCATGGAGGGATGCTTTCCTAGCTTCTGGTAGTTGATAGGCTTTTATAGGGTGCTCTGTCTTACTCCTCTGCTTTACCAGTTTGGTGAGTTCTAATTTAGTTAGTCATGTCTCACGTTGAAGTTGTTCTGCACTTCTGATCATGCTTTTGCCTCTCTGGAAGTTTTCCAATTTCACTTCTCCTTTCCCACAGCTATTTTAAAGCAGTGCAGTTTTGAAAATGGTGGAAATTTTTGGCTTCGTGTGATTTCTTTTCTCTCTCTAATAACTGTTGACATTTTATTTGCTTTATGACTACTACTAAACAGTGGAAGTATCTTTTCATGACATCCTGTTCCTTAGAGATCAAAGTCAGAGTTCAGTTTTCTAGATAGAAAGTTGAGTATCTCTGTACCACATGGATGACATCAAACTTTACTTGAACTGGGATTCATCTGCTCAGTTAGTAATTACCACAGGTTCCTTTGGCAGGTCTCAATTCCAGTACTGTTGAGTAATAACTCAGTAATGTTAGCAAGCTTAACTTAGCTTAGTATTGACTCCCTCTTTCAGACTGCCGAAGTGTGTGTGGAATACCCTATGTCCAAGTTCAGATCTCTGCTTTACTGCTCATTTTCTTCAGCTTTGTTTGTCTTTTAGCCAGTTACATGTCTAAGTCAGTTCCTATTTCTGTACCCTGCCTATTTAGGGATTTTAAGACTTTTTGAAGAAAAGTCTTTGCTAAAGTCTTTTGGGAATTCAAGTATACTCTGTATCAGCTGTACCTTCACAGTATCACAGTATAAGCAATGTTGGAAGAGACCTCAAAGATCATCAAGTCCAACCCATTACCACAGACCTCGAGACTAGACCATGCCACCAAGTGCCACGTCCAAACGTGCCTTGAACACCTCCAGGGACTCCACCACCTCCCCGGGCAGCCCATTCCAGTAGCGAATGACTCTCTCGGCGAAGAACTTTCCCCTCACCTCGAGCCTAAACTTCCCCTGGCACAGCTTGAGACTGTGTCCTCTTGTTCTGGTGCTGGTTGCCTGAGAGAAGAGAGCAACCTCCTCCTGGCCACATCCACCGTTCAGGTAGTTGTAGACAGCAATAAGGTCTCCCCTGAGCCTCCTCTTCACCAGCCTCCTCTTCACCATGTGCTTATCAGCTCCTGCAGAGAACAACGTTGAGATGAGCCACTGTACATGTAAGGTTGAGGAGAGACAGGCTTACAGCATAGCCTGCTAAAAAGAGAGGCAGCATCTTTAGACGCTTACGCTGCTTGTTCTGTTTCACATTATGAGATGGTAGTAAGTTAGAGACCTGAGTATTTGCCTCAGCTGATTAGGTTTTCCTTAGGTGGTTCCAAATATACCCACATTCAACGTTTATGATTTGCTACCTTAACCTCTACCTAATGTGCCCTTCTTCAGAATCAAGTTTGTCAGGCGCTTGAAGACCCAAGGCTGTCTGTAATTCCCTTCCCAGAGTATCCTGTTTCAGCAACAGAAAAAGTGGAATTTAATTCAGCATGGCTGCAAAGTGAGCCTTTGGACTGGAGGATCAGTACCTTCCAGATCTGCCCATCAAGAACCTGCAATCTCCGTAGTGTTAATGGGAAAATGTTCACAAATTTTAAAAAAGTATCTAGCAGGGTGTTCTATTAAAAGAATAAATTCCAAGTTTATTTCTAGTAAATGCCTAATTTGAAAAGTAATTTAGCATAATTTGCTTCATAAATGGGTTACATCTAAAGAAGTGTGAGATTAAATTATCTTTATTTCATACCCCATATATCTTTAAGCTCCCACAGTATGGTATATAACACAGTTTTCTGCTCCTGCTTAAACTTTTGAAAACCATTAAGGACAAGTGATAGTTAAAATTATATTATCTACATCAAAGTGTTTTCTGCCTTTGTGGTAATGAAACAGTTTGACACTTCTACCAGAAAAAGATAAGCACACTCTGTATTAATTAGAAGGTGCCTTTATTTTTTTTTTTTTTTTAATCAATTCCAAGCTAACAGAAAAATTTGGGTAACAGCTGTTCTGCTAATTAGGTACACAGAATGTTTATCCCTTCTCCTTGCTGAGTGTCAAACTGTTTCATTACAGCACAAACAGGTGCCCCTTTGATATAACAAATAAGATATTTTGTGAATTTAAGAGTTAAGACTATGAAGTGATCTTAGCCATTAAATTTTACCCAGTAAACCCTTCATTGAACCAAATTTGCATGCACCACTTTTGATTAAAAATAGGGTATCTTTTTTTTATATTTGAGTGTGGTTTTAAATGGATTGGTTGTTTTAGTATTTAAAGATTTGCAGTTCTTTATTTGAGTTTATCTGCTTTTTGCTTCCAGACTTCAGATATCTTTCTCTGCCACATCTTAAGAGTCACTTTGGTGTGAAATTTTTTTCCCAGCAAAGGTTTTTGTATACAGTGATTAAATCATCTGTTGGTCTTGTTTATGATAAACTAAACAGATTGCACTTTTCATGTCCTTCACTGCAACATATTTTCTCTGAGTTTCATATGACTTTTCTGCCTGAGGTCTGTCTCTTCAATCCAATGTCAGAACAGGAATGTTCTTTTTGCCCCAGTTTTGTGCTGCTGTTGTCTGTCAGGCTGCAATGTTGCTTACTTCCCCTCAGTGCTGCAGTCATGCAACATGTGCTGCTCTATGCACATGGCCCACACTGCTTGTCAGCTAGCTGTTGTTTTATCAGCTGTATTAGAATGCATTTGAACGTCACTGCATTCAGCAGCCATCCAGGTGCTCTGTAGGGCAACACTAGCTTCCTGCCTCATTACCATCCACTAGCCTTCAGCGCAGAGCATGGGAACTTATTTCAGGTTTACTTCCAAATATGATTTTAAAATTTGCATATCAGGGCATTTACTGATTTATTCCAGTAGAGGTTTATCTGTATGGCTTTTCCTCATACACAGAAATACTGCAAAATGTCAGCTGGCTTTTAGTGTAATTCCTTATTTATAGTATAAGCTTGCTGACTGATTAAAGCCAAGATATGCTTTCTGCTTTCTTTCACTGGGTGCNAAAAGGATGCTGCTACTTAGGATTTTTACCACAGCAGAATTCATCCTTCAAGTCCTTTTTTAGCTTTTACTTAAAGTTAATACGCTTCTCACAACTCTAGATTATCAGAAGGAGGTGTAGTGATGGAGACTGCCTCTCTCCCCTCTGACCTGATTCTTTTTGATTCAGAAATACCAGCTTGTGTTGTCCTTATGAAACTTCTTTTTTGAGTCCAGCAAATCGAAGAACGGAGCTAGATCTTGCTCTTTCTGTAGTCCTCATTTCATTTCTTAGGCTGACATCTTGCTCTTTCTGTAGTCCTCATTTCATTTCTTAGGCTGACATCTTGCTCTTTCTGTAGTCCTCATTTAATTTCTTAGGCTGACATTTTCAAAGCCTTGAAGGACAGTTATTCAGTTGCTCTTGGATGCTGTGGGTTCCGTTTGTATTTATGCCCTTGAAAATACCTACTTAATCCATAATTGAAGGTTAAATAGTGTGGGTGTGCTTGATGAGAACTGTTTTCTTTGTCCTAATTTAAGTAAAATTATTAGAAACTGTTATAATTAGCAGTAATTAGCAATGCAACTAACACATTGTGGTCCCATGAAACACTTTCATCCATCATGTTTCCCTGTGAGTGGACAGAGAGCATATTGGAGCAGGAAACATTTCCTGAGTGGTCCCAGACAGGACCTGCTGCTGAAGGTATGGAAAGTGATGCCAGTTTGTCGGGCAGGAGCAGCAGCAGTGCCACCTGCCACCACCCTTCCTTTTTCCCCTCCTCTCTCCTCATTTCCTCTAAGTCAGCAGTAAGTAGCTGGTCCAAGTACTCTTGGTGAGTACGTAGCCCTGTTAGTGGAGGCACCAAATTTGGCTGCTGTGAGGCAATAAGCTTGCAGTGAGTAGGGTCATGTAGTTTGCTAGCAAAGCATGGATCACAGAAGTGTACCCACAAACCTCATCTAGCTCTCTGGCTTCTTCAGAAAATTCAAATCTTAACCAAATGGTTTTGTGCAAAATGTTTTCCAAAAAACGTTCCTCTTCTACCTGGATTGTTTCAAGCATTGTGTACACCAATGGTTGTTTTCAGGGTTTAGTGAACAGGGAGTTGCAATAACAATTGTAACATTTATCTGCACATGCGTGGTATTTGCTTTACTAATAAATCTTTGCCTCACATCTTAATGCTGTGGGGCCCAAAATAGGCAGTGTCCATTCATAAAAATAAATGGCTTTGGTTGTCTGGTGCTGAAGAAATTCTTCACTGCGAGGTTGGTGAGACATTGGAACAGGTTTCTCAGACAAATTGTAGATGTCCCCTCCCTGGAAGTGTTCAAAGCCAGGTTGAATGGGACTTTGAGCAACCTGGTCCAGTGGAGGGTGTCCCCGGCAAGGAGGTTGAAATTCGATGATCCTTAAGGTCTCTTCCAACCCAAACCGTTCTGTGGTTCCTATGCAGTACTTGTATCTTATTATAAGAAGTTTAGGTATGATGAGAAGATGCAAGCCAGGTAGTTGTGTCAAGTGATAAGGGACATTCTGGAGGGAAAAACTGAAAAAACCTTGAACTCATTACATGTGCTTAATTTCTTCAATGAGAATAACAAAACTAGACTGATCTTTACACTTCTATGTTCCCTTCTCACTGCTGATAGTTTGTGCCTGTCACCATTCCTCCATGGTGGTAAAATAATAGAGTGAATTTGCAATTTTCATTTTTTTAATTTTGAAATTTATTTAGAGACAGAGTAGGATCACTTCTGAGGGCTTTTAAATGACCCCACCACAAACAGGATAATTAAGCTGAAATGCATTAATTTTAGCTTAGGCGTGTCCACATCATCCCAGCATCCAAAGCCTTTTGTCTTATGACCTGTAATAAAAGATTTGAGTGTGAATCAGAGTGTGTTCAGATAACTTTGCTTCCAGCACAAATAGCTGGTTTTTCCTTCCCCATAAACTGTAGCCCAAACATGTAAATCTCATGCCAGTTTTGATAGACCATCCTTGAAATACCTAGATATTTTTATTAGATGAATTGCACATGTAAACTCCAAGGCTCTTCTGCTTGTGAAATTGTAGACAACAGTTAGTGGCTGTGGGTTCTGCCTCTTCCCTTCTGTAACTTCTCTTGTAGTCCAGATATAAAGAGCATAGATGCAATCGCTCTTGTGGGTCCATTGATTTTGGAATTGATGGTGACAGTTTGCTTTAAAGAAGCACAATTATGATTGGGTAAATTATCTTATTAACATCTTGAGTTTCTGCTATTTTAGGAACATCAAACAGCAATTTTGAGGGAAAATAGAACTAAAAAGCAGATCTATTTGAAGAGTTACGCTAGTACATAGTAAAAGCAGTGTTTCTCAGCTTAGGTATTTTCCATGTTACTGCATTGTTTTGATGGAAAAGGCCAACTAAATGCCATGGACTCCCAACATGGCTAACAGGTGAAGGCACTAATTAGGCAAATAATGTTTATCTTCTCTTTGAAGTGAAGAAATGTTAGTTTTGTCACTTACTATAGACATGAGCACATGCCGTAGATAGTAACCATAATACCAGCGTAAGACTGAGAGTCAAGTTCCTGGCATTACTATGACAGTGCTTTCCAGTGCAAGACATTCACAGGCTCACAGGATGTCAGGGGTTGGAAGGGACCCAAAGAGCTCATCCAGTCCAACCCCCCTGCCAGAGCAGGACCAGACAATCTAGCTCAGGGCACCCAGGAACACATCCAGACAGGCCTGGAAAGAGACCTCCAGAGAAGAAGACTCCACAACCTCTCTGGGCAGCCTGTGCCAGTACTCTGGGACCCTTCCAGTCAAGAAGTTGCCCCTTGTGTTGAGCTGGAACCTCCTGTGCTGCAGCTTCCATCCATCACTCCTTGTCCTATCCCAGGCAGCAAGTGAGCAGAGCCTGTCCCCCCGCTCCTGACCCCCAGCCCTCAGATAGTTATAAACATTGATTAAATCTTCTCCAGACTAAGCAGCCCCAGGTGCCTCAGCCTCTCCTTACCAGGCAGTGCTCCAGTCCCCTCATCATCCTCATAGCCCTCCCTTAGACTCTCTCCAGCAGATCCCTGTCCCTCTTCAACTCGGGAGCACCAAACAGAATGCAGTACTCAAGATGAGGTCTTACCATGGCAGAGTAGAGGGGGAGGAGACCATTTGCAAGCTACAGCATTGTCCTCCTGAAAATCAGGAACATCAACTTCTCTTCAGAAAACAGTTGACATCTTCAGATGAAGTATATCATTACTGAGACAACTATGGTGGAAAACAATGAGAGTACTTGGAACTAGACTAACATTTGGAATTACACTGATAATTAGGTATTTGTGAATTTTGGATTATGAATTCAGTAAGTTGCTGCATCACTTGGTGTACATAAAACGTTTTAATCTGTTTCCCTTTGCAGTTAAGTTACCAGCTTAAGGTGGGTATCATGTACTGCAAAGCTGGGCAGAGCACAGAAGAGGAAATGTATAATAATGAATCAGCAGGTCCAGCCTTTGAAGAGTTTCTGCAGCTTCTGGGAGAACGAGTTCGACTCAAGGGGTTTGAAAAGTATCGCGCTCAGCTGGATACGAAGAGTAAGGCTTTTTCATTTGTTTTTTTCCCTTAAGTGAACAAAATGCATCATATGGTTGCTAACTTACTTCTTACAGGAAGCTCTTCAGAAGAACCTCTTTGCTACAGGAAAGAGTTGCTTGGCATGAGAAGTGAAAGCAAAGCAAGTGTGTAATTTTACCCATACATATAAGGTCTTTCAAATGATAATGACAGTACAGTATTTTGGTGCTCATTGAGAATGGAATTGTCACCAGTGCTGCAACAAGAAGCCAGTAACTGTGGCATCATTATTAGCATTGCGCAGTCGTCATTTTGTGCTGAGTAATCAATAGAGTTGATATATCATAATTATTTTTTTAATGACATGCTAATAGTCTACCACTGAAAAGGTTTTGAGGGGCCATCTATGTGACACTGCCTTGACAAGTTGATCTATTGCTTTTTCTGCTGTCTCTCTTGCATGTGAGTTTTCTTCTGGCCAGTTTTGTGATACTTCTGCTACCAAATGTATTCCTCCTCCTGCGATTCTTTTTTCTTCTGAGTTATGGAAAATAGACTGGATTTGGCAGTTGTATTATCAAATTAAAGTGTAAAACATACTGCAACAAAAACACAGTGAAAGAATGGTCTTGGGTGGCGGAATCTGTAAAAGAAACTCCATAGTTTTGGGATCAAGCTTGTGAAATGCCTGTTTATCAGCTGGGGCCTGCTATATTCAATTTGTAAATCTCTTTTAAAATACTCAGGGAAATTTTGGCCTGTCTTCCTTTTGAATATTGGAACTAACCAGTTCTCATGGAAGTCTTTTGCTATTTTGCTCACTTGAAGCAAAGGAAATTAAATAAGGAGTTGACTCATGAAAGCTGAAGAGCGTTCATCAACTTCACTCCACCACAAACTGTGCTCTTACGTTTTCTTTCAGTCAAGGTTTACAAGCTCACTTGTGTGGGACCTCATCAGCTAGAACCAGATAGGAACTCTGATGCTGTCAGAAATCTCTTGGGTTTTCTTGTCTGCATGCTCACTGAGGAAACACAACTAGAGTGGCATACATGAGTTCTCTGTGAGCAGGTTTAGACAGCAGCAAATGTGAACAATGGTAGCAAACTGTTGTAATTATGTCAATGCTGCTGTTTGCCTTTCTTCCATTATACAAAGCACAGACTGGATGTAGCGGAAGAGAACCTGGTGTTTTGGGGGCACAGCACTGAGCTCACTAGGTAACTACGTTTGGAAACACACGTTGCATATTCTGCAAAATGCAAAAAGAGAACAGTAGAAGACACCTTGTGACAGCAAAATGGTAAAAACCAAGAGCTCTATCTCAGTTATAGGGAATAAGTAAACAATAGAGTGCAGACAGGCGGTAGAACTTTAATAGCTACCCTAAGTCATCAGTCAGACCTTTCTGTCTTGGCCCTGACGCAGAAAGGCTGTCAAAGGAGGAGGCAGTGATTTTCACCCTGACTTTATGGAAACAGCTAGGTCTACAGCTAGAAGGAGCTTCTCCTTTTTCCGTCTCTGTGCTCTTCTGTTGCTAGAGATTGCTGTAATGAAATAGTTCTTGCAGGAATTTTTCCTGCATAAAAGTTCTGTTTTATGTCAACATAGCCGATTGCTAAGACACTCTTATAATCAAATGTCTGTTCATTAACTTGTGGGAAAGGTCAGAGCTACGTGGGCAACTTTGCTAGTTCCTGTACCTGTGACAATACTTTTCAATCTATGAAAAAGCAAGATGCACATGTGGAAGGAAGCTGAGTTGTGTATGTACTCTGGAAATGTTCTCAAGATGTTTAGAATTTATGCACATTTAGAAAAGTGAAGTTACTCCAGCAAAAGGCAATTTCAGAACAGTTATGTGGTGAAGGGCCCAAATTCTATTTGGGACACATATCCTGGATATCTGCCTGGGCACCCGTCTTGCCCCCCCCCCACTCCTCCTTTCCCCCTTTCTTCCCGGGTAGAAGAAGCGGGAAAGCAGACAAAAGGCTTGGTGCCTCACAGTCTGCAGAAGTCACGATGATGGACTTGTGACTTCTGCCTCTTTTAGTAAGGTAACTTGAGATTGGTTACATATATGTCTTTTGTCTGTTGCTATTGGTCAAAAACACTCGGCCAAAATGGTTAAAACCCCCAGCCAACTCATTTTTGTTTAGTGCTGCTACTGCTGTTACTGCTGCTGCTATTGCTACTAGTGGTACCGCCATTGTTGCCTGTCTGCTACCTTCTGCGCTGCTCAGATTAACGTAGCAGGGGATTTGTTTCCCACACACACACACAAACGGCGGACCCGATCCTGCCCACTTGCTGCATCGAGTCAAGGGACAGAAGCGTTTGCCGGCTCACGCCGCTTCAGCCCGAGATCGACTCCTTTTGTTATGCACCGCAGCCGATAAGACTGCAATAGCCCGGGAACCTGGATCCTACTTCGCCCGGGGCTGAACGCTCCGAAACCTGGGAGCCACGGAAAATTTTATGTCTTGACCGTGGATCCTCGGACGGCGCGTTCTGTTGGAGCTACGTAAGCAGCAAAACCCCACTCGTCACCGCCACGTGGAAGGCCACCACGTGGCAGGGACTATGTATTTCTACAAATAGCTTTGAACTATTAATATCGAGACTCCTAACGAGTGAGTAACCAACCCTCTTTCCTGAAGTTCGTTAAAAGTTTGCATTTAACCTTTAAGCGACAGTTTGTGTCGCAGGACTCTCGAGTTGTATTAATTTCCAAAAATGTTTATAAAATTCATTTAAATTAATTTCATTAAATGTATATACATTCTGCAACGATAGTTTTACCAACCGCATAGTAGAATCTGTGTGTGTTAAATTGTAAATACGTTTGGGGAAATTATTAATAAAAATATTTAATAATTTTATATCGGCCTCATTACAATTTACTTATAACCCAGATTAAAAAAAAAACCCTACCACAACAAGTTATTATTCTTAGAAATGTTTAGAATTAGGGAGTCTGGTAAGTATCCATAACAGAGCCAATTTTTAAAAGAAGGAATCTCATGCATCCTATTCACTGAAAGCCTGTTTAAGTATACGGGATCCTTCAAGGGCTTTATAGCTCTGGATCTCTGCCAGTGCCACTGTGGAAAAGAGATGCTACTTTCAAAGTTTTGTTTGTGTGTTTCTAGAATTACCAGAGGGGAAGCTGTTTATCTCCTGGTAGCCTGCAGACTTTGGGTAGGAAATAGAGCTTGGAAAATGTCATCTATCTCAGAATTGCTAGGCAGTTTATGGGCATCAAAGCCAAACATCACAGTAATCTTTTGGATTCTAACTTCAGTCATTTCACTTTGTTTTCTAGTTGTAATGCATGCTTTATTTCCCTTCCCCTCACTTAGTCTTATTTCTCAGTACGTTAAATCGATAAGTGGGATCAGCTGGATAATGGCCAAGCCTGGAAACTTGGCATGTGAGTCCAGCAGAGGAGTAGCATGGTTGGTGCAGGAAGTGAAGGAGGTTGATTAATGTGAGTTGTAGGAGTTTATGAATTATCTATTTGATATTATCGACTTAGCTAATAGTCATTCATACTGCATGACTCTTTGGTTAAGACATTGTTAATGATAAATGTTTGTCCATGTAGTTGGTGCCTTGGATTGTCAATGGGGTTTGTTCATTGTTCTGCTATACAACATAGTTAATGCTTTGCATTGCGAAACAGTTTGATTGGTGTTTGAGCCAGTGGCGAACCGTGTGTGCAGAGAGGGGATGTTGAGCAGTGTTGTGTGATGTTTGCTGGCGCAGTTCGGCCAAGGAGAACAGCCATGTGGGGAGTGGCCGAGAGGACACGGAGGAAGACTGCTGTTATCAGGAGGCAGAGGTCGGTGGCCCCCTAGCAACTACCGGAGCATGCGCACAAGGAACCTTAGGAGGCAATATAAGGACTTGCCGATTCCCGGTCATTTTGCAACGGTTGGTGGAACGGTGATTCCCCTGTTGCCCAGCGCTGTTTTTACCCTTTCTATTCAAACTTAATAAATTCGCAAACTTCACGAAGAAATTGGCTCTTGTCTTCGTAACAACATGAAAAGAATATAAAAACAGCACAGAAGATATTAAATAGATTAGAAAACTAGGGAGTGATTGGACCTCAAATTGGCTCTAAAACTCCAATGCTTCTAATTAAATAATACATACAGATGACCTTCTTCTCTTTTACCTTTTAATGTCTTTTCAACCACATGGAAGTAAGAATAGACTTACTGTTGGTTCTGAGACATTTGCTGGGAGACAAATAGCCAAAGGAGGTCAAAGGTTCCTTGACTGCTCAAGAAGCAAAAACAGAGATGGAGGGAAAACTATCTGTGCACTGTGCTCGTGTTACTCCCATATGTTACAAAAGGAAGGATTCTGTCCGTACAAATAGTGCCTGAAAGCAGCTTGGATATTACATTTGTTAATGTCCTGGGCTTAATCCTTGTGTATAACAGAAAGAAGAGCAGGTTTGACAGGTGCTGAATTTGGGCCAGAAACTAGGAGAAAGTAGAAATAAGGTTTTTGAAAAGCAAAGGTAGATGGGAACAGCATTAACATCTTGAAATTTCTTGTCCCTGTAATGGTGAGCACTGCCGCAATTTGTAGCAGTGGCTGTTCCTTCTGCCTCCTCGATATAGTTTATTTTTTGTATTCCTACAATTTCTTACAATGTATGCACTGAGTTACAGTTGCTGCTGGTACTGGGTTTTTACACAGTTTTCTAGTACTAAGTTAGTAAAAGCTGCTGTAGAAGCAGGCTGAAAGAGTCCTGTGGTTTCGGTGAGGTGAGCTTACCAGCTGTTGATGTCAGTCAGATTTGAGCACTGTTGGTGTTGGAAAAAAACCACTTAAATTGAAATCTGATAAGACATTCTATAAAGGTAGCTGAGCAACATTGGAAGGACAGAAGAATGAAGTGGATTTTTAAGGATGAAAAATGATGGAAGGGAAGGATTAGCTAAGTAACCACATTAAGTAATGAGAGAAGAATGAAAAGGCAACATCAACAGGTTTGCCATAAACCGATGGCAGGAGGGAATGTCTTCAGTGTGAAAAGGTGATAGTGAACTAGCTCTCTTGGGCCTCTGTTAAACACAAGGAAATCAAGATAGATTTCTCTGCTGCTGTACAGTTCTAACCTTGACATGATGGATACTGTTCCAGTTTTGGGTCTAGGGTTTTACTGCAGTTTATAGGAAAATGTTTTGAGCAAGAGCCTGACAGTACTGTGTTGTACTTCAGAAAAAGTATTCTGGACTTGTAAGGAAGAGGGAACCTGAATGGCGAGAGGTATGCAGAGTCTGTAGTAGATGCGGACCTCTGTTAGTAATGGGGTTTGAACAACAGGGATTTAGCTGCAAAGGACTTGGAAATAACTGTAAATGTGTCATTTTGATTGTAGCCTTCTTACTTAGTTTGCAGAACCAGTGCTGTTACGAGAAATCTCTTTTCTAACTGAAGTGAAGTCCATCCAGGAAAGTTGAAAGATTGGCCTGAATCTATAGGTGTTGCTCCAGCATTTTATATGTCAGAATTGCTTTATTCTTTTATTCTTCCCTGCAGCCTCTTTTCCCTCCAGTCTCTTCCTATCCACTTCCCTTTCTCCCACTTTCCTTTTCTCTGTAATATTTCTGTATGCTCTGTTTATGAAAGGCGATGTACAAATTAGCATATTTACAGTTAGACAAAAACCCCAGGAGTTACATTGATGTTCTGGTGATTTTTCAGGTGCATCCTCCTCCTTTAAGCATGTAGGGAGAAGGTAGAGGCTGCTGTGAACTCAGTGCAAGATGTAATATTGTCAGGCTGTTCTGATCAGCATTAAAAAAACCCATCACTAGAAGTTAGCTAGGTGATTTTGTTTTGAATGGTCAGTGTTCAGTGCCGGCAAAGAAAACCCAGTCTCCTTCATGCATTAACAGAGTTTTGTTTTGTTTTTAAACTATTCTAGGACTCTTTTTTCCCCTACTCCCATTTTATTCTATGGAGCTATAATATAGGAAATTTTCCATTTTATGGATAATGTTGTGGGTTCTCATTTACAGCAAAGCTACCTCTACATAGCACCAAATTTGACAGAAAACAAAAATTCTTGAGGCTTGTACCCATCATCCGAGTAAATAAACTGCATATTTATATTACTATAAATACCTCTCCAATCTCAGAGCTCGTATCTCCTTAGTAACACAGTCTCTCTGCTAATAAAAATTGCCAAGGTGTAATATTTAACAGCTTTTTAAAATAAATTGCTATAAGTAGCTGGGATTATGTAATACAGTAGCACGTTTATATAACTTCAAATAACCAGGATTTTTTTTCCATATAGGAACGTAGGGTTTTTACAATTCTGTTTGAAAATAGGCATTTTGCAACTGTGGACAACAGTTATATTTAATAGAATGTATTCACTATTTCAACTTGAAACATGTTGTTATTATTGGAACCTTTTTCAAGGTCTAGAATGAAAAAGTAAAACTAGAAGTTCCCAGTTTGTCTGTAATCAAGTCTTGTCTTCAGCACTCAGTAAATATCCCCTCTTCTTTTTGTCTTGCTAAACTTTGTAATCCTAGTTTTTATCGTTTTCTCTCCATGTGGAAATCTCTCCATCCACCTACCATTTCTGTTGTGGCCTATTTGTGGATACCTTCTCTTTCTTCTATACCTTTTAAAATAAGATGGCCATACAGGCGAGAGAACCATTGATTAATATACCAGCATCTTAATGTCATCTCAGTGCTTTTTGCATCATTAGCTGTAAGCAGGCTAGTGTCTTATTTGGGCTTTTGACTGCTCCTATCCATAAAGCACCTGTTTCAGTGAGGGTTTTATATGACTTCATTACAGTTCGAGTCCTGATATTTATGTTTAAAAGAACCCATTCTGTTCTTTGAAATACTGTGGTTTATATGTCCAGTGACACTTGATTATGCGTGTGATTCTGTGAGACCATGGTATTCATTTGCAGTATCTGTCCTTTCTGAAGTCCTTTTCATATTCCTTACAGTTCAGTTTCATTCTGATTAGCCAGAGATATTACATGGTGTCTAAAAATTGTTTCAACCTTTTAAAATCACCTTTCATAGTTAAAAATGCTTCCTTCAGAGTTTGCTGGTATAAATTCCTTATTTCTATCAAGTTCTTCATTGGGATGGAATTGCAGTGCGTACAATGTGCAGAATTGTCCATGCTATCTGTGTATGCCGTTTGCTTTGGTAGGTGAATAAACTTGTTAAGCTTTTACTTGCTGACTTTTCTATTCAAGGAAATTCTTCTCACCTTGCCTTGATGATTTTCTATGATTATAACGACACTTTGGTTTTAAATGCTTTAAATAATGCTTTTCCCATTTTTTCTTTAGCTGATTCAACAGGTACTCACTCTCTGTACACAACATACAAGGACTACGAAATCATGTTCCATGTTTCTACCATGCTGCCATATACTCCCAACAACAAGCAACAGGTAGGATAGACCACACTTATTTAGAATTAGTTCTTTCTCCATCTCAAAAGTAGCTGAACTATTGAATATTTGTGACATTTCATTTGTTGCTGACAAAGAAAACAATCAAAGGTAAATCTGGCCATATCTGTGTCAAGAAGCTTAGCAGAGCGGATCATTGTGGGTACGTTACAGGTAGAGTTTCATCTGCCTGACTGTTCTCTATTTAATCCTGTGTTGTTTACTGAAATGTTGATGTAAATAGTACACAGTAATGTCAGTAGCATCTCTGCATTACGTAAATGAGAGGTTCATACTTAAGCAGCAGGACTGCAGCCTTCTTGACATGGTTTCAGCCTTCCGCAGCAAAGTCCATAGCACTTTTGGGCTCATACTCGGGTGATGAGTGGCTGGGCCAGTGCACTGTGCAACACGCTACAGAAGAGCACATGAGACAAAGTCCCCCTTCTGTTTGAATTATTTTGATTATACTGAAGAACTGTCTTCGTTAAGGTGAGACAGATGCTCTTTTGCCTCTTACAAAAAAAAAGGGGGAGAGGAAAACACTTCACACACAGGACTGGAAAGTTTCGATGGAAAGGCTATTCACAACCACATACAACAGTACTAAAGCATATAAAATGCACAAAACTCTGTGGTACATTTCCACCACACTCCACATAAACCTCCCCCAAACTCAGGCCAACACACCCAGGCCTTCAGATGCCCACCCCCTCCACCACGCCTCTCTCCCACCATACCAAAACCAACGTTGGGTTTCACACCTCCAGGCCCCAGGTAAGCCTCTCTAGGCCTAATTGGCAGCATCTCAAGGCTGAGCAGCCCTCGCTCCTCTGCAGAAGATAAGAGCTGAGGCATCCTTCCCAGGAGGGGAGAAGGGAAGAAAACTGACTGCAGCCAGTTCAATAGGAATGCAGGACTTAGGGGAAGAAGTGCAGAAGATGATATTCTCCGGTACACCTCCTGGACACTCTGGCTCCTGGAGGTCTGTAACTGTGGATTCTTAAAGGCACCACCCAGGCTCAAACTATGACAAGAACTGTGTAGGCTGACATACTCTGTTACTCTGAAGTGTATGATGTTTTTCTAGGCCATCTCGTTGGGTATGATGTGCATGCATTTTGCTCTAGAAGCTATTTTGTGTCTTTGCAGATAATAAAAACAACCCAGCGTTTTGTTTCAGTTTTGTACACTAAAAGTCCTACTACTGTCTAGTTTGTCTTTCTGCTTTACCCTAGTCTTTCATTTACTTAAAGAAGGCTACCAGAAAATTATTACAGCATGTCTTAAGCACAATGAGTACTATTTTCAAATGGAAATAGAAACTACTTAAAACTCTTTAAAATGTGTGAGCTGGGGAATGTTTTCTGGCTCACCTGTATCGCTGATTGCCCTGGTGCTTGCCGTTTCTGTCCTTGCTTTTCCTCTGTTTAACTTAAAGCTTTCCTATTCCTGTGCATTACACACAGAAATGAAATCTTTACAAAAATGAAAATGCCCATGCCTGAAATTTCTTGCTAACATTCTGGTACTCGTCACATAAAGTTTCAAGTCTTTAAGTTTTTAGCTTGAAGTCTCATCGGAAATTAAAAACAATTAAAAAAATTGAACAACAGTAATTTATAACAATGAAAAATAATTGAAAATTGTGAAAAGGCTGTGTTGTAACTATGCATCTTTTTTTTTTTCCCCTCTGTTAAAAGTTGCTGAGAAAGCGGCACATCGGAAACGATATTGTGACGATAGTTTTCCAGGAACCTGGAGCGCAACCATTCAGCCCAAAGAACATTCGCTCCCACTTCCAACACGTCTTTGTCATCGTCAGGGTGCACGGCCCCTGCACGGACAGCGTTTGTTACAGGTAGCTGGCCTGTGCTTCCCCCACTGCAGAGGGAGTTGTCACTCCTTTCCTGCATTCTCAGTGGACGAGAGATGTAATGAAAGAGAGAGACTGAGTAGTTTTTGAGTCCTGCAAGTTCAGAAAGCTGCTTAAGAAATAACTAGACAGATGTGAGTATGTAAAGGAAACGTAGCTGATGAGGGAGCTAATGCCGTCAGCACGTACACACATGCACACACCCCTTCGGGCATTTGGGAATGGTTTTAAACTTCTGTCCTCACTTTAGTCTCTTCAGTAAGAATATGCTCAAAGTGTATTTCTGTATTGGTTCGTATCAATCCACTCACACTGTGAGGGTGACAGAACACTGGAACAGGCTACCCAGGACGGTTGTGGAGTCTCCCTCTCTGGAGATACTGAAAACCCGCCTGGATGCATTCCTGTGTGGTCTGATGTAGAAGATCCTTCTCCATCAGGGCGGTTGGACTGGATGAGCTTTGGAGGTCCCTTCTAGCCCCTAGCACTCTGTCATTTTGTGAATCCACGTCTTGTTTGGCTAATTTGAGCATCTGAGTTTATGTTTCATTTTTGAAATTAGGACAGTGAAAACGTATGAATAGTCTTTCAAAACGGAAATGCTTTTGTCTTGAAATGCTTTAATTTCTTACTCATTTCAGTCCAACAAAGACATTTCCCTGCATTAACAGCAAAGAAAGCTTAGTGTAACCTTAAAGTCAACACAATTACAGTAGAAAATGGTAACTGATAGTAAAGTACAATAATGAATTGCAAGAGGAGATTCCTGTTTAGCAGAAACTCTTGAACAAAATTGAAAGCATATAAAAATAATGAGTTTTAAGTTACACTTTTTAGGATCAGTGAAACTTTCTACCTTTGTTATATCTTGAACTCTTAATGTACTTTTATTGTTAAATTTTTATTGGTCTCAGCAAACTTCTCGTAGACTTCTTTTTTAAAAATATGGAGTGTCAGAGTAATGGATTTGGAGAAGTTATCTTGACATGAAATAGCCTTAGAATTAACTCATCTGTGCTGAAATGTGTGTGTTCACCTCAGTGTCCCATTCAACCAAGTGCTTGCAGGAAGACCTAAGAGTACAGTGTCTGAGCTGGTGTTTCCATGTTTTCCAAGTAACTTAAGGTTTAAAGGCTTTTCTCTCCTATAAACTTTTGGTAAAGCTCACACACCATTTCTAGAACCAATGCTGAGCTTCATGCATGTATTAAACTCTCCTGCAGAAGGCACATTCATGTTGATCCTCACTTTAAGGCAGCTTCTTGACAAATTCCACTACTACATAATTTATGTGGACCTAGTTTGTTCTTAAATTTTTAGACATATGTTTCAGCTCTTACTCTGTGCTGAAACTGATTTTGAAGTGAAAAGAAAGTAGGAAATAAATCCACAAGGACTGCAAATGCATTTTCCATTGAATCAGGTATTACAAACCCAGAGAAAGATCTGCTTTTGGTTATTATTTTAAATACTGTGACTGCATATTTTCAATTTCTCTATTTTAAAAAGGCATGGGAAAGATTTATACTTGTTCTACTGTAATAATTTTAAATATCTCAGTGTTCTATTTCTGACCTTCAGACATCTGAATCACGGTCATTTTTTGAGTGTACACAACTACAAGGGCTGGAGCTTTGGTTACTATTAGTGAGTAGAATATGAGAATTTCAGCTTAGTGGTGCTGCAGGCAGGGAAAGCAGGCAGGAAAAGAAACAGTCAGTGTCAGGCTGAGAGAGTTGGGGCTCTTAAGCCTGCAGAAGAGAAGGCTTCCAGGAAACCTTATAGTAGCCTTCCAGTATCTGAAGGGGGCCTACAGGAAGGCTGGGGAGGGACTATTTACAAGGTCTTGTAATGACAGGACGAGGGTCAATGGGTTTAAACTGGCAGAGGGACAATTTAGACTAGATGTTAGGAGGAAGTTCTTTACAGTGAGGGTGGTGAGGCACTGGCACAAGTTGCCCAGGGAGGTTGTGGCTGCTCCCTCCCTGGAGGTGTTCAAGGCCAGATTGGATGAGGCTTTAAGTGACCTGTGCTAGTGGGAGGTGTCCCTGCCTATGGCAGGGGGTTGGAACTGGATGATCCTTGAGGTCCCTTCCAACCTTACCATTCTATGATTCTATGTTCATTTTGTTACAGGAGACTACCAGAGCATTCTGTCTTTAAGATTAAAATCCTTTCAGTTTTTGTCCTCTCAGTGCAAACATTTGTTAAAAATTTATAGAATTCCATTATGAAAAGGTTTTGTAGGAAACTTTTAAAAGTAAGTTTGACCTCTTTCACTCAATTATTTGGAACAGTTTCATGATTCATAATTCTAGACAAAACAGGAAGTCGTATAGCATAAAAATGTACTGGAATTTATATTGAAAACTACATAAAAGGAGTAAAATCAAGCAGTATCTTGGCCAGTGGTTCTCGCTCCTGGCTAAGATAAACAGTATTTCAAAAGTCTGCTTCTCTGTCAGCATTCTTCACTTTTAAAAACTTCTCTAGCGTATGTTAAAGATAAAATTCTTATCTGTGCGATTCATGATACCGAAAACCTAATCAGGCTATTACTGATAGTTTTTCATTACATCCAGTACTTGTGTTTTAATGCTTAGGCTTCTATCTCTTAATCATGGACCCTTGAGGACCACTGAAGATGGTCAAGAGTCAGATGGTTGTGCCATAAGCACCCTTGTTGCATATTCGTAGATGTATTGGCATACATTGGAAGAAAATATGACAGTCAGTCTCGAGTGCCAGAAAATAATACTGAAAACAACAACAAAAGCAATCTAGCCATCAAAGGCAAATAGATAAATACAACACCTCACCACCCCAAACCAGGGTTAAAGATTGGGTGACTTAGTTATTATTTTTTATTTTCCTGCGTACCCCTTCCCATCCCAAAAGGCTTTACTAGTGTTTGTGCAGTCTCAGTTACTAATTTGGGAGGAGCATGCTCTGATTGTGTTTGAACATAAGAATTAAACCTTGTAGTAGTCTTTTAGTATTATAGGGAGGATGTGAGGGGAAGGGGTGCTACAGGAAAGATAGAGAGGAACTCTTTTATCAGGAAGTGTAGTAATAGGATGAGTGGTAATGGTTTTAAACTGGAAGAGGGTAAATTTAGGTTGGATGTAAGGAAGAATTTCTTGACTGTAAGACTGGTGAGACATTGGAACAGGTTGCCCAGGGAAGCTGAGGATGCCCTATCTTTGAAAGTGTTCAAGGCAAGGTTGGATGGGGCATTAGACCCTGGTCTAGTGGAAGGTGGCCCTGTCTATCGAGGACGGATTGGACTAGATAATTTTAAGGTCCCTTCCAAGCCAGAAAAGTTAGGACAAAGTGTGAAAATAATAGCAGCCAGTCTTCTAAATGAAGCATCCCATAGAGTTTTAGTGTATTTAAGTGCTATCCTACTTTTATTTATAAAAGTCCTTTACCATGATGAGTTCATCTTTTTTTTTTTTTTTTTCAGATCTAGTTGTAGATACATGGTAAATTATACTCAAACTGTTGGAGTATTTCCTTGGCACGCTATTGTTGGAGCATAGTTGTCAATCTTTTCTTAGAAAAGATTCCCAAGTGAGTGATACTGGACTGGAATGGCAAATTTTCAGTGATGCCGAACAAGGCTCATCCACTCTGTGTGAAAAGGAATTGACCAGGGAGAATAGCTAAACTTATCAGCATTGCCTAAGACAATCTTTTTGTCAGTCCATCACTCAGTACAGAAACTAAAAGGAAGAGTTGAAAAAGGGAGCATCTATCTCTAACATGTGTCTCCAGACTTCTGAAAAATGCCTCGAGACGATTGCTGGAGTGCGCTCCTATGGCTACCATGTGGCATCAGCTGGTGCAGCTTTCAACCCAGAAATCTGAAACATAATCAGTAGTCTGATGTATATTTTATGCATCTGGTCACCAGAAGACGCTTCTCACATCTCACTGGCCTCCTGAGATGACTTTATTTCCATTTTATTTGTATTTCTAGGATTGGTCATACGCTTTGCCTTATCTTCAGAGATCAGCCTTCTAGCCTTACATAGCTAATTACAAGCCAAACTTTGAAATAGCATATGTTAGAAATTTTCTGTTTGTAGCCAAACCAAACAAAATTCGGAACTACCATGCACGAGTGATTATCAAACAAGCACTTGAAGCTTTCTTGAAGGTGCGGTGCTGAGGACTACTCAAAAATGCCTAGGTGCAAAAATAACTATAAGGTAAGGGGGACATAATGTCCACACTGGTCACATAAAAATGCAAATACAGACATACTGCTGAGAAAAAGAGAGAGAAATTGAGGGTTTAAGGAAAAAAGGAAATGTATTTTCTGTATCCACAACCTGCTAAATGTACATACAGTGAAACACTGTGGCACTTCTTGTTTTTTTTCTTTCTCCTAGCGTTGCTGTGACAAGATCCAGAGATGTACCATCCTTTGGACCACCTATTCCAAAAGGTGTCACATTTCCTAAATCAAATGTGTTCAGGGACTTCTTACTAGCCAAAGTCATTAATGCAGAGAATGCTGCTCACAAGTCAGAAAAGTTTCGTGCGATGGCCACCAGGACCCGTCAAGAGTACTTGAAAGATTTGGCAGAGAAGAATGTCACCAGCACACCTATTGACCCTTCTGGCAAGTTCCCCTTCATCTCCCTTGCTTCGAAGAAGAAAGAGAAGTCCAAGCCTTATGCAGGAGCAGAGATCTATAGTTCTGGTGCTATTGTTTGGAGTGTCCATGCAAAAGACTACAGCAAGGGTATGGAAATAGACTGTCTCCTAGGCATCTCTAACGAGTTCATAGTGCTCATTGAACAGGACACGAAAAGCGTGGTGTTCAACTGCTCCTGTCGAGATGTGATAGGCTGGACTTCAACAGACACAAATATCAAAATATTCTATGAAAGAGGTGAATGTGTTTCTTTGGAGAGCTTCATCAGCAACGTTGATGATATCAAAGAGATCGTCAAAAGGCTGGAGGTCAGAATGTGTTCTCTTGCTTGGTTCCCCTTCTTTGCTTTCTTCTCTCACCCTGCTGTCAAGTAGGGCTTCAACTTAGTAACGCTTGGGATTCCTAAAACCATCCTAATTGTTTATTGTGAAAGCAAGACTTGCCTGCTTTTATTTCTCAAAATCCAGTATTGCTTTCAGCTTTATCATACATCAGCCAACCTCAGTTGGTCAGGTGTGTCAAAAATGTCTCAATATATTAATTTAAAAAAAATAAGAGAGAGCCTTCAGATGCGCGAATTGCTTCCACACAAATACTGAAGTGTCACCTTAACTGTTTTCCTTGCATGCTTCCATTTCTCTGGTTTATAGGCTTATTGTATCTTGTCTCAAATGGACCTGTAGGATCTTTGAGACTGACTTACTACATTGCTTGCAAGGTGTAGTCCCCATCCCTAATGCAGTCTTCAGATATGCCCTGAATGGGTGTGAAGAACTAAAAATGCAGTGAATTGTGACATCTGTGGGTAAAACAATTGTCCATGCACATTCTTTATCCAGTTAAGTTATGAAATAATGTGTTATGTTTCACGGTCTTTCCTGTCATTTCACAAGTGTGCTCACAAAATGACCACATAATGACCACGAAAAAGGGAATTCCAAGCTGTATTAAATTGGTCTGGATGGTGTTCATGATCATGGTACATAGAAGAGTTGGCATAGACCCTGATTTACTATGCTTAGTAGCTGCACACCACTGCAGTATGACTGAAAGCAATCTTGGCACTTACTGCAACAGCTAGAAAGGTAAAATGGTTGATTGGTTACTGAAATGTAGAAGATAAATCAGAGATGCTTATGTAACTCCATATGTTTTCCTGTTGTGTTCTGCCATGTATCTTCTAAAATGCCTCTGCTTTAGTAAGAATTCAAAGGCAGAACCTGAGTAACCAGACTCTAGTGAAAATACTGGTTCGAGCAATGATCCATTTCAGCTGATCATATTCCTGGGACTGTGATGTATATTCCTTGGTCATTGTCTTGGGAGTTGGTTGATTGTACAGAAATGAAGCCCTTAAACCTCCATTAGCCCTGAAGGTCTCCTGTGCATTAAATTCTGTCTACATTTTGCTTTGCAGCTTGTGACTAAGGGCTGTGAAACAGTGGAAATGACTCTGCGTAGGAACGGTCTGGGTCAGCTTGGTTTCCACGTAAACTATGAAGGCATCGTGGCAGATGTTGAGCCCTATGGCTACGCGTGGCAGGCTGGACTGCGCCAAGGCAGCCGGCTGGTGGAGATCTGCAAGGTGGCTGTGGCCACACTGACCCATGAGCAAATGATCGATCTTCTCAGAACATCAGTAACAGTCAAGGTTGTCATCGTCCCTCCTTATGAGGACTGCACACCACGCAGGTATTGGCTCATATGCATTTGGTCTGTCATTGTGTCTTGTGTGGTGGCTTCAGAGGGGAAAGAAACACCCCAGAGTAAGCGTTAACCTCCGGAACCATTGGTATATTTATAATGTAGCAGTCTGTATTGTAAAGTGAAAGAGGAGGACAGGAAAAAACGCCCGTATTTCAACTCCAGGCTCCATAAAATATTCATTGAATACTGGAGTTTAATAAAATGTGTGAAGAACCACAGAATTTAATATGGAGATCAAACCACTTGTCATTGATCGTTGTGTGTTTATGATTCGTCAAAACAAAGTGTACATTTTCCTCCCTGCTTTCCCATTTGTTGGTAGTTTGTGGTGTCTGTGGATGTAATTCTTGACAACTGCAAACAGACTCACATGCTTCTGCTTTCACAAGGAAGTAAGGCTGTAAAATGGTGCCAGTGTATCAAAGGTATGAATCTGGCTAGAGAAATTGCTGCAAATTGTAATTCCTACTGCATCTCGCTTCCACGTGTGTTAAGCCTGAGGCTATTACTGCTTTTACGGCTTTAAACTGTTCCTTGATCAGGAATAAAACAGTAATACATCTTTTTTTCTAAACCAAACATGAAGTCCCTCCATTTTTCTTGAACTCACACTAAAGCTTTTTATCATTTTTCCTGCTCCCATCTGAACCTTCTGCAGTTGTCTACAGCATTCAGCCACATGAGTTAATTTGATTCCCTTATTGCTGACATCCTGTATTAATATCTTGCAAGTGCTATATGATTAAAATGGAATGATTCGTAATAAACTAAATTTGCCTGCAGGCTAGCTCAAGGTTTATGCTAATTTGCCAAGAGCAAGCGGGTACAGTTTTTGAAGATCAATTTCAGAATGTTCCTGGCATTGAGAGACTGACAACACAGTTTGCACTGCTATTTTCCTCTCAGGCAGTATCTTTGGTGGGGTAGATGCTAACTCTTTGTATACTTAAGGTTGGGGCTGAACTTAAATGCATGTTTATTACATTGATATGAAATGAGCAAAGACCTTGTACTTGCATAAGAGTCCATGTTTGTTGTTGCTTTGAGCTATATTAACTCCTTATGTAACTAGTGGCAAAACAGAAGCAGAGAGGAAAGGAGTTTTATGTCCTTTAGTTGTCAGTGGAAAATTGAATACATGTCAGGGATTAAAATGAGCAGTGGCATAAGGTCACTCATGAGGTATTTGGAAAGCTTTTGTACAGTACTTAGCAGCCTGAGCAAATGGAAAGTTCAACTGCAATCACAGCAAAAAGATTAGGGTAGAAAAATCTGTGTGGAAAGCACAGATCCTATTATTCCTGAACTAAATTAAGTACAACCAAAAGCAGGCTTAGCTTTAGTGCATCCAGACCCATAGCGGGAAAAGAAATGACTGCACCTCTTGAAATACTGTGCTCGGCATCAGTGAGTTTTGTTGTTGTCTTCTAGTGAGCAAATGTTCACGGTGGATTGTTGCGTAATTAGAAAATTTCATAAAACAGGTCTTTACCCTGGTTGCTGTATCCAGAATCATTAAGGTTTAGGAACTGCATCTGAAATTTGTAGGTATCCTACATACGTTGCTAGAGACTTGACTTTAGTCTTTGCACAAAGCAGTTTCTCTTCAGCAATCAGCTTTCCAAAATTGGAGCCCTTTTCTTACGTCCTCTGGAGGTCATTTAGTATTTCAACTACAGTAACTTCTACAGACCGTAGATAAAATAAGGATCAGTTCTGCTTGGCATAGTGCATTGATACGAGAGGCAGTCTCCATCCTAATAAGCTGATGGATGTGAAGTTGGAGGAAGAGAGGAATGCAGCTAGATAAGATGACTTGCCAGTGGCATATGTAGACGGTCAGACGCAGACACAGAAATGTATCGCAAAACCGTGATTCACGGTCTAATGCAGACCTTCTTGTAGCTGTGTCACTGCTAGAAGGTTGTCATTAAAACATTGCCACTGAACTCACTTAGAGGACTGATTGCTGACCTTGAAGTGAAGCAAGAAGAAATTGTGTATTCTTGCTTCATAAACTGTAGCTATGCAAAAAAAGAGAGAAACCCAGGCTACTGAAGTACATAATCACTACAGAAAGACTCGCAGAGACCTAGAATATGAAGACAAGAGTTAAAACAAGGGTATCAAGACTTTGGTTAGGTTGTGAGTGAACTTTGCAAACAAAGCTCCTGATCGTCCTCATCTACTGTGCAGTGGTTCATGTCAAAGAATGGCCTGAGAGCAGGCAAACATCTCCTTTGAACTGAAGCCAACTTCAGGAGCACATCTCATGCCTTCCAACTGCTAGCTTAATTTTCAGGTCAAGACTAGAGGGGAGGATGAATCACAGTAAAACCACGAAGTACGTGTATTGTGGACAGCAAGATCTGAGCACCAATTGCTTCACTTTGCTGCTGTTAGACTGTACAGCTTGCTAAGGTCAGCACAGCCAGATCACAGGTTATCTGCTCTGGTTTGTGTTGTAGCTAGGAAGAGATACTGCTGTTTCTCCGCTCTAATGGTGGAATTGCTTAGAGGAAAAGCCAGTAGAAAATCCTGCACTGATTGCTTATTTTTCCCTCCCATTAGATAATGATGTGTGTACAGTAGCAAAGTAATCACAATAAAAGAATTACATAAATAGAGATACGTACATTTGTCAAGAGAAATACCAAATTATTCTCACTGAAGCTGAAAGTCATATCTGCTTTGCAAATCTCTCATTTTAAATGTAAGCATAAGTTTGTCCTGTGCCCTTGTATGCTGCACTGGTGAGGCCACACCTCGACTACTGCGTTCAGTTTTGGGCACCTCATTACAAGAGGGATGTGGAGGTGCTGGAGTTAGTGCAGAGGAGGGCAACCAAGCTGGGGAAGGGCATGGACAATAAATCTTATGAGGAGTGACTGAGGGAGCTGGGGCTGGTTAGTTGAAAAAGAGGAGGCCAAGAAGAGACCTTGTGGCTGTCTGCAGCTACCTGAAAGGACCTTGTGGAGAGGTTGGTGCTGGTCTCTTCTCATAGGTAAATAGTAATAGAACAAGAGGGAATGGCCTCAAGTTACAACTGGGTGGGTTTAGACTGGATATTAGGGAACATTTTTTCACAGAACGAGTGGTCAGGGATTGGAATGAGCTGCCCTGGGAGGTGGTGGAGTCACCAGCCCTGGATGTGTTTAAAGGTCGTTGGGACGTGGTGCTTGGGGATATGGCTTAGGGTTACTTGTAGAGTAGGGTTCTAGGCTGAACTTGGCGCTCCTGAGGGGCTTTGCCAACCTGTATATTTCTGTGATTTTGTGGACCACAGTAGCTGGAGTCTTGTTTTGCTCCAGCTCGTATGGTGCTCTGTTCCGGTACATCCTCAGGACACAATGGGCATCTATTGGACTTGGCACGCACAATTTTTAGCAAGTGTTTTTTGTTTTGGTAATGTGCAAGTTCATCAGCTGAGGTACTGCAAGTGTTTGAAAATTAAGTGGATTGCATTATGTCTTGGGAATCTTTTCATGTATGTCTATGGCTTATCTCAAAAAGGGCTAACATTTTACATCTCATTTGTCTGGGTGCAAGTAAATTCTAAAGCCCATGACTTCAAATTAGGAAGAGAAATATCCTTACAACAGTGGTTTTTTTAAGCTTTTCTAACCCAGTAATCAGATGAAGAGTATTTGTTAAATATACATTTATAATAGGCATAATAATATATTTTACATTTTCATAGAATTAATTCACCTTGTGAACAGGATGTATTTATTTCATCTTTTCTAGCAGCATGTTAAATTTCTTCACTTCCAGGAGTTCTTCAGAAAACTACCGTATGCCTGTGATGGAATACAAAGTGAATGAAGGAATGTCCTACGAATTCAAATTTCCCTTCAGAAACAATAACAAATGGCAGCGAAATGCAAGCAAAGGACAGGGACCTCATGCGGCTCAGGTACCATCCCAAATACAAAGTCCAGTAACATCTAGGATTGGCTCTGGGAAAGGAGAAGGGAAAATGCCACCCCCAGAACGAGCAGCCAACATCCCCCGAAGCATCTCTAGTGACGGGCGCCCGCTGGAGAGCCGGAGGTATGTGTCTGCTACAGAAATGGCTTCTCAGTGCTGCTCAGGATCTTCTCTGGGAAAAAGCACAACAGATTCAGTGAAGTGCCTGAAGGGTTCTGTTAACCTTGGGTTTAATTAAGCAAAAGGCAACATGAATATGAGCAAAACATCAGCCAAAATGAAATGCCTTTCCTGGCACAGTCAGCCACAGAAGGAAGCGTTCGGTGATGGTTAAGGCAACGTTTCCCTGTGTTGGATGGTATTCTAGAACTGTTGCATTGTTATTTATGTTTACAATGAGTTACAAATGAAGTTTTAGATCTAAGTGTTCCTGAATTTCTGCAACAATTAAAAATTTTAGTTTGTTCATAGGCATACTAGGATTGCCTAAAGCTTTCAAGGCAGAATTGGCATCTAACAGGATGTTCAGCAGAAGAATTCTGACCAGCATGGAAAGGAAATTTAACCATCTGAGGAGTTTTCAAACTATTTAGGCTAGAGAAGAGATTGCTTTAAGTTTGCATTTCTCCAGGGTGTTCTGGGTGTTTTTTGTTTTTTCTACACCAGAAAGTGATTATTATTAAGATAGAAGTATCAGGCACATCCTGTCACAGTATTTTCATGCTTTCATGGAAAAAGATTATTTTATAGTATTCAAATGAGCTGTCATCGTACTGGTTATCTACACAAATCTTTCACTGTCTCTGTGTTTTAAAAGAGATCTGCTGAGGGAAACTTTCATAGCTTGTATTTCTTATTTTGGACAATCCCTTTAAAAAAAATGAAAGCTGTAGAGAGATTCTGATCATGCTTTATGTGTCTGAAAAATGTAAAGCTGTGGAAATAAGATAGATATTGTAGAAAACTCTAAGAGTTCAGGGAGCTGAGGCTGTTCAGCCTGGAGAAAGAAGGCTTCAGGGAGACCTTATAGTGGCCTTCCAGTACCTGAAAGGGGCTTACAGGAAAGCTGGGAAGTGCCTTTTTACAAGGGCTTCTAGTGATAGGATGAGAAGGAATGGGTTGAAGCTTGAGGAGGAGAAGATTTAGACTAGATATTAGGAAGAAATTCTTCACAGTGAAGGTGGCGAGACAGTGGAAAAGGTTGCCCAGGGAGGTTGTGGATGTGCCCTCCCTGGAGATGTTCAAGGCTAGGTTGGATGAAGCCTTGAGCAACCTGGGCTAGTGGAACGTGTCCCTGCCTGTGGCAGGGGGTTTAGAAATAGATGATCTTTAAGGTCCCTTCCAACCCAAACCATTCTATGAATCTATGAATTAAAGCATTTCTTACATCCTGAAGAACTGGGAATAAAAATAAATAACTGTTCAAAGGTGATAACAGCCAAGACCAAGAAGCTACCAAGGTGGACTTGAAACTTCAGTGTGGGAGACCTTGTTAAGAAATGATAGTAGTCAGTAAGGACTTAATTTTCTTCTTTTCTTCTTCATTAAACACTGCAGTACTTGTGTGCTGGAGCTGATTAGAGAACATGTCCCCCCACCTTGTAGCTTTCTATTAAGTTCAGTGTCTGTATATTTAAGGCTTCCATCAGTGTGAATTGCAAAAGAAGATTTGTAGCAGTGAAAGCACTAATACATTACAGACAACCTGCTAACAGTGTCTGTGGAAAATTCTGCAAAAGGTGGTGAGACACTGGACTTAATCTCTCTAGTGGTACATTTGGCCAACATAAACATTGCTTGGCTTCAGGCCATGTCTGCCTGTTACAGCTGAAGTCAGGCAGATGCTGAGTTTGAAGGAGTTGAAGTTGGGGTGTAGGGTGTTTTTTTGCTTAGTGCTGTAGAATTCTCACTTTGTAATTATGGAAGGCATAGCAATACCTGGGCAAAGTTTAAGGCAGTGGCAGAAGGTAAGATTCAGTTGCATTGCTGTTTTTTTTCTGATGCTTCTATCTCATCAGGGCATTAACTTAAAAGAGTTTTGTATAGAGTCTTGAGTTGACTGTTCCATTACTCCTGCTAAGGACAGTGAGATGGTGAGCCCTTGGCTGCACTGTGGTATATTGCCTGTGTGTTTCTTGTGCATAAAATTCTTCATGGGTGACATTGCACATTTAAAACATCCAAGTCACTGGGTGCTTCTAGAGAGAGGGTTATGGCCTGACAAATAGTTGCAAAGTGAAAATTATATTTACAAATACTCAATATTTGTTTTCAAACAGCAAAGCTTTGGTTTTTCATTTCCCTCACTTCCAAGGCATGTAGCTGCTTTTTTTTTTTCTCCTCTAGATATACTTTTAAGTACTTTTTAATTATTATTCAAAAACCGTTCTATTGGATTTTTTCATCCAATTATATTATCAAAGTAGCTTTTAAGTTTGGGAATCTTTTTTGATGCCTAACAAATGTGTTCTTTCTTATCTGAACATTTTAGTCTTGGCTAGACCAAGTTTAAATGTACAGCAGCTGCATAAGGTTAACATGTTTTCAGATAAAGAAAAATAAGTTTTTGTTATTTTAGAGGAATACTAGAGGAGAAAAAAAAGGGGGGGGTAGAGGGGTGATGAAAAAAACAATAAGCTTACTCTAAGAATCATTTGTCTTTTCTCTGCATGCTAAAGGAAACCTTTGCTTTTTGGGAAGATCAGATACTTCTGTTCTTACCATATAAAATACCTAAATTAATGAAGATGAGATTTTTATGGCCCTCCTGTAATTACTCAGTTACTTCCATACTCTCCATAGCATACAGATCATCTGTCAGGAGGTGCTGGAGCCTATGCGCGTTTCTGGTGCAGGTAGCAGTGATGGTGCTCGCCGTGCTTTGCTCATGGTGATTCATTTCTTTGCAGAGCCCTCAGTTGGAGGAACTGAGGACTAAGGGTAACCTGGTGATAGGGATACTGGGATCTATACTAGCTGTCCCTGTGATCTGGAAAGGCCCGTGTAACTAACATGATTATAAATGTGATGCCACCATATACAAGATGACTACTTCAGTCTCTCTCTCTGCAGTACAGAGCAATTTTAGGGGGTTTGTAAAAAGGCACCTACTGTTATGGCTCACTAGCAAAGCAGTACAGGTGTCTAGGTTTCCTTACTGCCACTAGGGCTTCACTTCTGAAAAGAAGGTATTGGCCAAGTGTCACTGGCTCTGAAAACATATCTATGAAGATCAGCATCAGTAAGGAATTTCAGTACTACATTATATCTGTAACCCCAGTTTTAATGCCTGGTTGTGATCTAGGTATCATTTCCTATCACTTGTTTGTGCAGCGCTGAGCCACAATTTAGACTTGATGACATCTGACTGCTCTTAATATTTAGTTGGTTTGACGCTGGAGCTCTGCACCCTTCTTTGTTACTGAGATGGTCGCAGTGACAGTGCTGGCAGATCTCATCTGCTGCTTAGAAGCAGCATTCTGTAGTGATCTGTATGTTTGAAGGGACACGGCAGCTGAAAAACCTGTAGTAAATTGATCCATGTGGCTCTTGAGCTCTGAATCTTGGGATGATTGTTTTGAAACTAATGATAATAGCAGTAGCTCAGAACCACAGAAGGTTGATACAGTCATTAGCCATAGCTCCAGCAGGTGGGATTTCAAACTAGAGGCATTATAACATTTCTGACATATCAGACCTGACAGTGGAAACACATCAGCTTTAAATCTGTGACTTACATTACGCATTTAGGAAAAAACCCTGAAGAGCTGAGGGACTTCAGTAAAAAACAAACAAACAAACAAACAAGCCAACAAAAACAACCAAACACCTTTACAGGCAGGTGTTTCCCTCTTTGAGTACAAAGTGTCCTGAGAGTAATGGTGTAACTCTCTTGGAGTTGCCTACTAGTGATATTTAACTGATCATCACTTCATATAGCTAGTCTCTAAATATACAAGCTAGTGAAATAAATTTAATTTTTACCCTTGTTGATAATTTCTATTTTAATACATTTAAATATGTTAAAATAAAAGCTGCATTACTGATTCTGAGAACAGGAGGATTTCACTCTGTAGAAGTAAAGTCATCTTACCTCCCTATGGAAATGGCTATTACAAGTAGGGAGTAGCTCGCTTGGCAGTCCCTGATTCTGAGAAGGCAGAAAAATGCCTGGTCCTGAGGCTAACCAGCAGATTGCTGGTATTTGCCTTTATTGGATTGTTTTCCTGTATCCAGCTCACTAGCTTAATCTGAATTCCTTCTGTTCATCATAGTGTCCTGGGTCCTTGAATGTATTAATGATTGATGTGTGCATTTATAGGCAGGAAAAATAATCCAAAAATGTATAAATGCTAAAATAAATCTCTAATGTTACTGCAGCATTAAGACTGAAAAAAATAATAACATAAATGCAATAAATTCTGAGCTATGGCTTTCTTCACAGAATTAATTAGTCCACGTGGGACACTATGTAGCCTATAACCCAGAATAAATATCAGAGTGCCCCATTAAGGAAAACAACAATAAATGACACATAGGTAAAGTATGCCAGAGCTAATGTTATTTGAGTTGGGATTTAAGAACTCTCTTTTCCCTCCCAGTTTTCAGTTCTTGTTTTCTACTCTTGATTTTCAGACTTTACTAAAAGTGTGCAGGGAAAGGAGATAGCAATAGTGATAGATGGTAATATCTTATTAATTAATAAATTGGAATCAGTCTCAACTATAACTTGATTCAAAATCATTTGAAAAGTGTGAGCAAAGCCTGCTGCTGGGCATGTGCACTTCAGTATGCAGTTCAGGACAGTTCTGAATGAAAGCTCAAGGCACGAGCTAGAAAATTTCTGAGCACAGTCAGGATTTTAAACCAAATGGAGAACTGAATTGTGACATGACTGCAGTCCAGCACTGGCTGTAATTCCACAGTCTGGAAGTATTACAACAATATTCATTAGGACTAGTCGTAAGTCTTAATTGGGGACTTTGGAGGATGATCGTCCCCTAAAACTTCTACTTTGAATGACGCGTCTGTGTGCTGCCAGTTCCTATCACTGACTACACACAGAGGCGTCATTCAAAGAAGTAGAAGTTTTAGGGGAAGATCATCCTCCAAAGTCCCCAATTAAGACTTACGACTAGTCCTAATGAATATTGTGAAAATGAATCGTTTATAGATTAATTCCTGCAGATGGAGTCTAATTAAAACTGTTCCCATATTACATAAAAACCCTGATCTGCTGCTGCTTTGCTTGGATCAGTGATGTTTCTCCTAATATAAACAAGCAGGTGTCAGTGCTCATCTTGCCACTTGTCAAGTGAGAGTTGTAGCACACAGAGTTTGAGGATTTGATATTTTAAAGTTTGCATAACATTCTTCGAATTCAAACGTACTTATGCAAGATTATACATTCTGCATTTCCCACTGGCACAAGGACCTAGAGCTACAGTGGAAAATCAAAGGTTTATGGCTGCATCTGGCCATATGGCCAAAATTTGGCGTTTCAGAAACATGTGAGAAGAGCCATGCTGTGTGATGTCAGGAGCTGGGCTCTCTTGTTTGACAGTGGCCATTAGCATGGACTGGGAAAAAAGCAAAAGAAACAAGTACAGAGAAAGACTTCTTACTTGGTCTGACAGTGCTGGCTGGCTGCTGTTGAAGGTCAGCTGGAGCCAAGTGCACCTGTACCACCGTTGAGCAGTTTTGGATGGTACCTCCTCATCCAGGTGCCTCCTAACTGGTCTGTTGAGAGCTCTAGGTCTCCTACTCATTCGTTTGTTGTGAAGGATAATGAACAGTCCTTGTTCTCTCTATCCAATGTAATTCGCTTTCAGAAGATTGGTAAAAAATTCATTTGTGGAACCATGTAGCCTGTTGAGTGTTTCATCATACAGAAGACATTCTGTACCTGACTGTCCCTCTTAATCCTTTTTTGTCACAATACATGTTTTCTAACTGCAGTGATCAAATGCAGGACAAATATTCAAGGAGGTTAAGAGTGTGATGTGAGAAGGTACCATATGACAGCACACTGCATCTTCTGTTTCATTCATTGTGCCCTGCCCCAGAACTGCTGATGTTCTTTTTCCTTTTTTGGATGGTTCAGTTTCCCTTTTAACATGAGAGCATTGACTCAGTGCTTTCAGAGAGCTGTCACATCTTGTGGTATTATTAGGATTGCAGAAATCAGACACATGGAAGGTAAGCATGCCAGAGTTAAGATTTACTGTGCAATTTTATTCAGGGCTCTTGTACAGCTATATTTTCTGACACTTCCTTTGATTAAATTACGAGAATTTCTTTTAGCAGAGGACATCTGCCTCATTCAGTTCACACAGTGGATGCAGCTCATTAAAGAGGAGCTATTTAATATTTTGTTTTCCTCTTCATTACTCCATCCCTTATTAACTGGTTGGCATTCAAATCCTGCTGTAAAGACACAGTTGCTAATTCTCTTCTAAGCTTTACAGCAGTGCCCATTACTATAGTTTCTGAATGCTTCATGGGTATTAATTAAACTTAATTTTTAAAAATTCTTGTGAAAAGAGATGCCTTTGGCCCTCTTCAGATTTAAGAACAAAGATAAAGAGAGAAATCGTGTTCTAATCATTTGCTGTGTCTTACTGTGGATGTCTCATATGTGGAAGTCTGCCCAGCATTGTTAGTATTTTATAAATTCAAATTATAGCTTCAGTTGGCTTCATCTGCTTTGGTAAATTTTCAGCTCAGAAGTAAATCAGACCTTGGAATCAAGTCAGGCCTCTGAGAAAGTTGTAATTAATGACAGTGAATGAAAAATTAACAAACATGCCAGTGGTCATACGGGAGCACCACAGCAAGCACAAGATAAGAATTCAGTTTGCTAAGTCAGCACTGAAATGCCTTGGCTGTAAGGCCAGCTCTTCTCTTCTGCCAGCCTCCACCTCCTTCACTTCTGAGCTGTGCAGCTCTTGTAGAAGTTGTAGCACAAAACAGAACTGTGTGGGGCAGAGGTCCTGAGGGAGAAGGGTTCTGTGCATATATAGCTAAAGACTGCCTTAGGCCATAGGCACAAAACCTAGTCATCTGACCTTTTTCTTATGATGTGTGTTTTCCAAACCTCTGCCTACTGAAGATGAGGGTAAAATTACAGCTAATGACAGGGAAATTAATTTAAGAGCAAGACCAATGCTTTCCACACCTGTGTTGTCATACTAAACAAAATGTATGTATGCCCATCCCACTCACTGCCCTCACAAAAGATTATTTTCTTCCCATATATGGCAAGACTCAACTAGATCTGGTGAGGTGAACTAGATCAGGGTGAACTAGATCTGTTAGAACTAAACCGCGCATGGGATAATCTCAGTTCAATTGACAGCAGTGTAATTGTGTCCGTTTGATGTAGTGGACACTTGGCTTATTTTTAAATTCAGTTATGGAACTCATGCACTTAACCACTTTGGAATTTTTTTCTTAAAGCTGTCTTTTGAAACCGGTAACAGCTTGGTTTAGTTTAGTGTTTAATTATATTCTGTCCTTGCCTTCTATTTATCTTAACTATAGGAGCATACTGCTAATACAATGATCTTTTTGTCTTGGGAAGTGCCTTTCATCAGTAGATTTCAAAGCAGCTCAAGAAGTCAGTTCAGACTAATTTACTGTAAAGTTCTTTTGTCTTATTTATGTTTCACATAAAATGAAACGCCTTCCAATATTAACGTTCTTCAGTGCTATTGTGAATTGTACCAACAAAAATGAGTGCTGCTTTAAATGATAAGATGTGCTACCTGACTGGTGGTTCGTTGCTATTGTTCAGACCACATTTATAATGCGGTTTTGTTTGCCCTCGAGATCTTTCATCTCTGTAAATGAGTTGTCACTCCATGAGATGGTTCTGAAATCCTGGCATTCCTTCTGAACGGTGCTGTCACTTTTTGGTAAGGTGTAGGAAGTAAAGAAAAGGCATAACTGAACTTGAAGTGAAAGTGTAAGCATTTTCCAGCAGGAAATCATTTTAGAGAAAGTACTCTAGAAGTAATTGGTTTCCTTGCAATAATTTCCAATTTAGTATTGAGAAAAAAGGTCACACTTTTAAGCAGTGTTATTATTGCTCTGTAAGCATAACTGAGTTTAAATGTGAGTGCCTGTATAGATGCGTGAATGCCATTGAGAGCATAAATTTTTTTTGACTGAACTGATTTATTTTTTTTTTTTTTCATCTTTATAAGAATGTGACTGGGAAAATGAACTGCTTGGCTCACTCAGAGCTCCCCAAGTCTCCAGCTCTTGAACTGTGTTCTTTGCAATCAAATACTTCAGAGTTGTTGCTTGATAAATGTGAGATAAGTTAAGTGCAGTTTGGTAGACTGAAAAGGAATTGCTGGGTTTAGTAGGGTTCTTCAAATGGTCAGGCATTAGATCATTCTTTTCCTGCCTGGAACAAGGAGTGGCTATTAGTCATATACACATCATGAAATTCCAGATGATTAAGAACTTTGGTCCAGTCTTACCTGCCCTTTCCATTTTAAGATTTTGTTAGCTTACTGCTTTTGTGCAGAGTACTGAGAGGAACGGTTTGAGATACAGATGGATGTGTACACACACACCTATGCAGAGGCGGGCAACCAAGGGCCTGGAGAACAAATCTTATGAGGAGCGACTGAGGGAGCTGGGGCTGGTTAGTTGAAAAAGAGGAGGCTGAGAGGAAACCTCATGGCTGGCTGCAGCTACATGAAAGGACCCTGTGGAGAGGCTGCTGCTGGTCTCTGCACACAGGTAAATAGTAATAGAATGAGGGAATGGCCTCAAGCTGCCACTAGGTGCGTTTAGACTGGATGTTAGGGAACATTTTTTCACAGAAAGAGTGGTCAGGCATTGGAATGAGCTACCCAGGGAGGTGGTGGAATCACCAACCCTGGATGTGTTTAAGGGTCATTTGGATGTGGTGCTTCAGGATGTGGTTTATGGTTTAAGAGTAGGGTTATAGGTTAGACTTGGTTATCTTGAGAGGCTTTGCCAACTGGACTCTTTCTGTGATTCTGTAAGTATATATATGTGTGTGTGTATACACAGTTTGTATACATACATGTACATAATTAACAGTAACGTACTTTAATCAGTGCCCTTTTTTTACTTTCCCTTTTTTTTTTTCCATTTTCAAAGGAGCTTTTTGAGCTTTACATTTCCTGCAGTGTTGTGGTGAGAGCTGATGGAAATCTGCCACCCCTTTACAAAGACATATTAAGTGGCTAGACAATGTAAATCTCCAAACCCAAGATGTGTTCTGAGGGTATTATCTGTGTTTTACTGAAGTTATATACATTTTTCAAGTGTTCTGTTTAACTTATGGAAGCTACAGCATTTTTTCTAGTTAAAGTGGGTAAAGGTTTACACTGACAGTAGGATTTTTGCTATTCATCGATGGTGTAACGCAAACTCCACATAAATCACTGCAGATGTTCTGAATGGCTTCAGCCACCACTGAGTACAGCAAAGAAGTACCTAGCAGCAGTGAACATGGCTGAGGTTTGGGAAACAAAATGCACAAAGCAGAGAATGATCTAAAAAAGCCTTCAACTACAGAACAGGATATACAAGTTGAGCAGTGTAAGCCTGCTGCTTCCAGCCATTCTGCCCAGGTGCACGTGTTGCATGTAGAATCATAGAATCATAGAATGGTAAAGTTGGAAGTGACCTCAAGGATCATCTAGTTCCAACCCCCTGCCATAGGCAGGGACACCTCCCACTAGTACAGGTCACTCAAGGACTCATCCTGGCCTTGAACACCTCCAGGGAGGGAGCAGCCACAACCTCCCTGGGCAACCTGTGCCAGTGTCTCACTACCCTCACTGGAAAGAACTTCCTCCTGACATCGAGTTTCAATCTCCCCTCTTTCAGTTCAAACCCATGGGCCCTTGTCCTGGCATTGCAAGACCTTGTCAGTAGTCCCTCCCCAGCCTTCCTGTAGCCCCCTTCAGATACCGGAAGGCTACTCTAAGGTCTCCTGGAAGCCTTCTCTTCTCTTCTGACCCATTTATTTGCGGCATGGTTGTTCTGACAGGACAAGGCTTTGTATGACTCATGTTTGTATTTTCAAACAGAGTTCTGATACATTGAATCATTGACCATTAGAATGTTGGGCTTTTAGAGAGAATTTAAGGTATTTTTAAATAACACTGTTTCCAGTCTTTGCAATTTAATGCAGACAAATTTGGTGGCATAGAGATAAGCTTTTGATACTCCTTGCAGAGTTTGCAATGACAGCTCACTAGTTTAAATTCCAGGCAAGAGTTCATTTTGAGAATGCGAAATATTTTGTTCTGCTTGGTATTTGCATGAGGATTTTTGTGCTTCATTATTCTTTACAAGAAATCTGTAAAAACTAATCAGGACTTTAGAAACTCAGTGTGCACTGAGATTTTCCTCCCACGCTTAGAATCATAGAATGGTAAGGTTGGAAGGGACCTCAAGGATCATCCAGTTCCAAATCCCCTGCCATAGGCAGGGACACCTCCCACTAGAACAGGTCACTCAAGGCCTCATCCAACCTGGTCTTGAACACCTCCAGGGAGGGAGCAGCCACAACCTCCCTGGGCAGCCTGTGCCAGTGTCTCACCACCCTCACTTGAAAGAACTTCTGCCTAGCGTGCAGTTTCAATCTCCCCTCTTCCAGTTTAAACCCATTCCTCCTGTCCTGGCATTACAGGAGAGACAAGACTTGCCTCTCTTAATTTGGTCCCTGGCACCCAGCTTTTTAGAGCTGATTTTCCATGGTTTCTAATAGATTCATAATTGGAAAACATTCAATCCTACAATTGACTTCATTTCTCGTGTCTCCCTGCTGTCCACCAGTCTTTGCACTGTTCAGTATTGCTGATTCAGCTGGTTCCTTTGTTCTGAACAGGTTGTCTCCAGGTTCTGATGTCTACGTCACAGTTTCATCCATTGCCTTAGCAAGATCGCAGCAGTGCCGTAATTCTCCAAGCAACTTATCATCCTCCAGTGAGACTGGCTCTGGTGGGGGCACATACAGACAAAAATCTATGCCAGAAGGGTAGGCAACAGATTTTTTTATATTCTCCTTAGGCAGGCTTTTTGTTCTCTGTTCCATTTGTTGTAACATACACTAAACTAAAGGAGTGCCTATGCAGCTTCCTGTGGGCACTCGTTTGCATGCACTAAAACATGTTCGTGTCGGCGTTTGCTGTGCTTCTGGAAAAAGTCGCTGCTAAAAACCTCTTCCCTTCATGACCTAACCTCGATCTCTGATCCTAGTCTACAACTGCTCAGGTTACTGTAGAAAGGAACCTTTATGTATTTAAAGCTCTTCATTAAAGGTACTGGTTTCTTGTTGCAAATGGCTTCATTTCACAGATTTAGATTCTAAAACAAAATAAGTAATACGTTTGGGACTTTGCAGTCTGTGCTAATAGTTAAAGCGAGTAGTGTCACGTGTGGCTAAGACTTCAGGAAAGTGCCAAGTAATCCACAGCTAGCAACCTTTTCAGATATTCCCAGTCATCCTGTTTCAAGGTACACTTCTCCCAACTTTCCAGAAATCTTCAAACTCTTTGAAGTGATTCAATGTCAGTGTAAGGGGAAACTGGCAGATGAAGAAATTAAATCTCTATCATTTTCAGTGCACACTGAAAGGAGCAATAAATCAAGCATCTCCAATTAGGGAAAAAAGTAATTGGCAGCAGGAGAGCTGTCTACCACATTCCAAATTACTTCCTATAGAGAAGATAAAAGGACAAAACTGATGATAGTTCACACTGCAAAGATTCCCTGTGAAGTCTTCCTGAGTACATTGGAGGTCACTGTGTATAATTCACTATGGTCTGGGTCTTTTTATGAAGTAGAGATGTCTTTTTCTCTGTTCAAAAATAATTACACTATTAGTAAGATTAAAGATCATTGTCAGGAGCTTAACACAAAGAACTGTCTTTTGCCATTTAGGTGCTGGTAAGGAAATACTGCTCTGTGTCAGCCCAGAGAATGCTGTTCCAACCATGTGTTATAGAAAGTGCTGCTGCTTTTTTCCAGAGACTTGTTCTCCCTGTTCTTTTCCTTGCAGACTTTCTCTAAACTGATTAAAAACTTTGCTGTAAGGAAACTAAACAGAAGTGTGTCCAGAGCTCTGCATCTGGAAAAGCGACTTAACCTCTCAACACACTGCACACTTCCTGGCTCATTTCTGCCAGCAGTGCTTGTGTGTTGTCTTGAATTCTGAAGAGCAGCTTGTGCTCCCCATATATTGTCTGCATTTTTCTGACTACATCATTTGCTCTACAAAAACAGTACTGCTGCCATATTTCCTTAGGTATCACAACCACAGCTGTTTGAGTAGGAAGGGATTTTCAGAGGTGCTGAGGGTTTTGTTTTCATAGATTCATAGAATGATTTGGGTTGGAAGGAACCTTATTGGCCTCAGAGCACAGCAGCACCCATCCCAACCCTTCTCCATCTTGAAAGTGAATACATTCAATGCAGCTTTCTTTGAGCAGTTTGCAAGTTCAGCAAAGAGGTATGTCCTAGAAACCTGATGTGTGTAGTCTTTTTGGGTTTGAAGTTTCCATTCCAAGCAAGGAAACACTGTTTAAAATGAGTAATGGAAGAAGTCATTAATACATGGACTTTACATGTTCCTTATTGGATGCTTTTTTAAAAAAGTAACTTACTAAACACCAGGTGTTCAACTATTATGTTCTGTTCTTACAGGAAAAGCATTTTGTCTTCCACAGTATCCTTGTACGCACGAGTACATTTACTCAGGACTTTCCAAACATTTTCCATCAGTCAAAGTGGAAGGCATGAAAAATGTAATATTGGAGGAAGCTTTCCTTTTGCCTCAGTAAGCAAAGCAATGTCTGTTACTACAAATCACTGCAGTTCCACTTACACCTTCTGATGAGATTTGTCCAAGACCAGATTCAGGGCAGCTCTGTAGTGATGCTTGATGGTAGAGCTGGTCAGCAATTAACCCATGTTTGTTCTTAAAATAGGGAGAGGTTTTTTCAGCATTTAATTGCTAAGATGCTGAAGAGAAGGTTGGCCTGGAGAAGGGACACATGTCCCGTAGGTAGTCTCCCCCAGGTGAGGCTCCAGTTCAGTCTGTGTATGCTAGGCCCTGAGACTTCCCAGGGCAGGAAATCTCAACCACATAATTTGTGTATACATTGCTTTCCTGTGACATGATATGACAGATTTGGAAAGTCTGTGAAACCTAAGTGCCTGTAAGATTGGGTAGTCCAGCCTCTGTCAGACATCCGTGAGAGCAGTCACTGCTGCCTCTTCCAGATTATTGGTCCGTATCTTAAGATGGGTATGGGCAAAAACTTCACTGCCTTCAAGAATATCCAGGCTGCTCTTGATGTATGTATGTGAGTTTCATATGCTTATCCAGTGTTTACCTGAAGGTATGTGTATACAATAAATGACAGGGGAGTTGGACTCGATGACCTCTGCAGGTCCTTTCCAACCCCTAACATCCTGTGAGGCTGTGATTGTAGAATGTAAAAATGAAATTCAAACCCACTGAAATAACTTCTTTTTTTCTTATGACATAGATCTAAAATGCATATTGAAATTATTTCACTGTTCTTTAAACTGAGATTGATTTCTCCTTTGAGTTTTTTGCATTCATTCCTACATGCACTAATGGGTTGTGTATTTAAGCAGCACAGAACATAGCACCACTTGCATTTGTTATTCCTGCTTTTAAATAGTCTATTTAATATAAAAAAGGCAATCTAAAGACATTTCTTGCTGCTCAGTTAGGAGAACAGCGGTTTTAACGAAATAAAATTAGAAACGTGGTTTTGTCAATCTCTAATCTTGAAAAAATGACACAAATATGCCAAATCATATAAAATATGCCAAATGGAAAACTGCTTCTACATGTGTGAATATTGTGGGGAATTGCTTTCATGTCATGTCCTCTTATGTAAAATTGATGCAGCACAACATCTTCGCAGAGAAATTCTTGGAATTTTTTTTTCCTTTGGGTATCAACTTCTAATTATTTTATCATGCAAATACATACTTCCTAAAATACTTTGCAAGTCTTAGAAGTTTGAAAATTACCTCAGATCAAGGTTTAAAAACATCAGTCGGCTGTTGAAATGCTGCGGTTAGACTTTTATGCATCTACTGAGTTGGTATTGAATTGATCACATTTAATTTAGGTATTCGATTAAGTTAAATCCTCACTAGTCTGCATGAATAGAGAAGGAAAAGCGTTACTCACTTCATGCAATTTCAATTTAAATCGTTTGTCTTCAGAAAGCAGATGTACCCAGATTTTCTTCCACTTTTCTTTTATTCATCAAACCATATATTGGCTATACCAGAGAGTGGTGAGCAAAATGGAAGTGGGGTCATGTTGGGGTAAAATTTAGGCACCCTGTATTTCAGAATGTGACCTTTAAGAGCTGTGCTGCGTGCACGGAAGTGTGCTGGCTGCTTGTCTTTAAGGATAGGAGTGGGATTTTGCTGTTCTGAGTCAGACATCGTTTCTTTGGTGAGTTCACTTGAGTTAACAAGTACATGACCTTTCAGATGGAATAACCACAGTGAGCTTGTTCTTACAGTTGGGCAGATGTCTCTTTTGCACTGGAGGTCCTGTGAGGTAGTCTGTACCTGGTGGAGTAAGTTGAAATCACAGTCTATTTCATATTCTGTTATTATGTCAGACACTTAGGGCTACAGAAACTCCTTATCAGCCTGTAATTCTTTTGGGTGTAACTCTGTGCATCTGAAGTTTGGGGGATTTCTTTTTTTTCCTTCTCAATACGTCTGATTAAAAAAAAGCCTCAGAAATGCATTATTCTTGATGAAGTCTTAATGATTGATCTGCTAAATCTGACCCCAGCTACCCTTACTATGGAACTTAAGTGATTTATATGTAATACAGAATTATAGATTGATTTCTTAGGGGCTTTTAGGCATATAAGGCATGTAGACTTTTGTATGGCACAGAATCGCTGTGTCTCTCCGTTGACATTAGATTGTTCTCCTTGAGTTTAGTGTATCTTTATGTTGCTTCCTGAAATCCATCTAACTAATCTAGCAGGATTTACCAAGTCCTTGAACAGTTTTCCTTTTGCTCTGTGTCCTTTCTTCTACAGCAATAGGTATCCATGTCTTGCTGCTTTCCTATAGCTGTTTTTAATTAGACCATTCATTATATTGCAATCAAATAATAATTTACAGATTTTATAACCCTGAGATATTGGGAGTCTATAACCAATGGAGTCAACTTGGTAAGCACTTACTTAAAATACTTGGCAGTGTAATATGGTCCCAGATTATCTAACCTCGTTTGCATATATCTGCACTTCCTGGCATGACCTTATCACCTTTTGCTTAAATCCAGGGCTGCCATTCATGGGATTTTCCTAACAAGCTTTTTCATGCTCACTTAGATTAGTTTGTGATAGTGCTGTGCCAATTAAAAGGATCCATCCTTGATATCCTTTCCCAATAAACACACTTCATCTCCCTGTGTGGCTTTTTTCCAGACTCTTTACTCACTGTGGTCAGCATTCTGTAACCATGCAATGGTCCATTCGCCTTTCCATTTAAACATCTGTGTAAATGGAAACTGGTAATTTTATTTCTGGATGCTTGGTCTGTCTTTTCTAGTTGTGCTATGACCAGATGTTCTTGATCAAAGATGCTCAGTAAATGACTGTGTATAGTAATCTTAATGCATTAAAGGTGCTAAATGGGTCCTGAGAGCTGCCACAAAAATTAAATGGGAAAAGCATTATAAATCCTGCAAGTTGTGCTATTCATTGGTTTGCCCTGTTGTTTGATGCTAGCTGCTTAAAAGTGCTCTTTTTTCCTTACGTGAGTTCTATGTATATTTAATTTCATGATCTGCTTTGTTTTTTGGGGTGTCCCAACAGGTTTGGAATTAGCCGCAGATCCCCTGCGTCCATTGACAGGCAGAACACGCAATCAGATACGGGTGGTAGCGGCAAATCCACACCCAGCTGGCAAAGAAGTGAGGATAGTATCACTGACCAGATGGGTAGGTAATTAATTCTCTACACTGGGCAAGTGGTGCTAACTGCAAGGTGACTTTGGCTATACCTCCCTGTGCACAGAGAGAACCCTCCTAAGCACTGTGATTTCAGAGTCTTTGAAAGTTAACCTTGTCCGTCAGGATGAGTAATTAGGTCTGGAGCATGTACTAGCAGTCTGTTTCCTTGAGACCTGTGAGTAGCACCTGAGGAAGAACTGTTTTCAGTTCTTCATTCAACTGTGGGACTAAAGCTGCCTTTAATGCTTTTACCCTGAAGCACTGCCCTTCTAGAAGTGGTTGGGTAGACACGCTTATCCATTTCTCTTGCTGCTGAGGACTCGTTTGACCTCACCTATGCTCCCAAGTGGCTTGGCTTAGTTTAATTTTTGCTGAGTTTGTCTAAAGTGTTTGTGATGTTCCCTTTTCAGTCGGTGCTATATAAATGCAAATTGATTTTTTGATCATTGAAGCTATAAAAATACCATGTACAAAATGAAAAAAAAAGGGGGGGGGGGGCGGCAATTAAACTTTAAATAGTGAGGTAAACATATAGCTTGGTAATCGCCTTGCACCAGTGTATACATTTTTCATTGCACTTGGCAATTAAGCTGTCAGCTGAGGGAACATATTAACTGCATTAAAACATCTGGGTACAGAGAATTTGCTTTGTTAAGCCTTCTTTTGAAGTTCTTTGTGTATAGACCTTTTGCTGCAACTATGGTTTGACTTGAGTGGACCAGCAAGGCTGCCACCAGTGGAAATGTCCTATTGACATACAATATTTATCCAACAGGATGACCATGGTCAATATTCTGTTACTGTAGATTAAACAATTCCATACTTTTCCTATTGCATATATAGATTACCATTTTACTGCACTGTAGCATTTATTCTGTGTAAACAGACCAGTGTCAAACACAGAATAAGGCTCACTGAGATGAGCAGTATAAGGCAAATGCCAGCCTCAAGGTCAGAAGATGTACTTGGCTCACATAGCTTCACAACCTCAGTGAGCCATGCCTTGTTATTGAGCCATCTGTTAGTCCCTCCATCATAACTCCCCCATTCTCCTCACCAAAAAGCTCTGATTATACAGATCAGCAGTTCTCATTTTGATAGAACAATTTTTAATCACATATATTTTGATGCTGTGTGATGGTAATGACACATGTAAAGCTAATCTTTTTGCTCAGCATTTCTTTTGCAGACCAACAGTTGGGTGTTGGTGCAGGCACTGAGTGGAGCCACCATCAAGTTCTGTTCTGCAGTGTCAGGTGTCACCATATGAGCAAAATAAATACGGTCTAAAAGAACAGGAACAATTGTGTGGTAGAAGAGATGTCTCTGGCATTTGGCAAAGGCTGAGAAATACTTACTGACATCCCCCCATTTTTATCTCTTGTGTGTTGTCCTGCATTCATGGAGTCAAAGTTGGAAGCTGGGTCTCTGACTGGAGACCTTTTTGCTAACCTGATGAATCCAGGTGAAAATTTGGTTCGATGACAAATAGGCACATTTCCACTTGGGCTGATCTACCTCGAGGTAAATAAGGCACCAGGTGCAGTGAATTCGCACACTCACTCCTTCCCGGCTAGCTTTTAGCTACAGAAGACTTTCAGTTTGTGCACCAACAGCACTTGCCACGGGGGAATCACGTGTAAATTTTTTTTTTAATATATTTTTTAAAGTAGTATTTCATTTTCTTTTTAAAAAGCTAGTAATGCTGCAGATCAAGATGAACACTGCGGCTGTGCTGGGAGAGCACTCCCAGTCACCAGGGGTGTTGCCAAGTACCTGATGTACATAAGCACACACTCTATGCCAAAGCAGCACTTGTAGCAAGTGCAGTGTCGCTTAACCACAGCAGAGAGGATGCATGTAAAAAGGCACAACTGGGAAAGATTGTTTTAAACAACCAACGTTGGGCTCAGAGAAGGCAATTGCCTACCTGATAGGCTGTGTCATCCACAGTTATCTCCTGTGCAGTTTCTACTTTCACAGACAGCAATTTTTAAGAAAATATTGTGATTTCAACAGAATCTTTAAGAAAATGTTTATTCAGCTCACCTTCACTTTGAGAAGAAATACATGTAGAGGTTACACTGGAGAAAAGATGTTAATTTAAGTGATCACTGTAGACTTTTGTTAGTGTCCTGCCTTGCACAGAATACAATTTAGTGAGCTGTGGATCTAAAGGGGAACATTTTAATCTCTTGTCCACAGGCAACAGGCATACAGAGATACAAGTCAATACACTCTGACTTCAATGCATTGCCATTGGGCAGTGGGGGAATGATACCTTTCAGGTTGTTCTAGCAAAAGCTGGAGCGGTGGCTGCGGGTTTTTATTGAGGTCTTACTGATGTACACCAGCCAGGAGTCTGCCCTCACATACTCCTCTGTGTTTTTTCACCGTACATATTTTGTTACTGGGAGTTAATTTCGTGTTGAGTATCCAAAGCTTTTATCTACTGGCAGCATTGTGGAAAAGTGCAGTGTAAAATGAGGTTGCATGTTTTCTGAGCTTGTTGCGCTGCATACGCTCCTCAGTACGTCGTTGTGTGCTGTGTTGCAGAACCTACCTGCCATCTCCCAGCAGTATCCAAGGTACTGCCATCCTTCAGAGAAAGCCCTAGTGGAAGACTGATGAGACAGGATCCTGTGGTTCACTTGTCTCCAAATAAGCAGGGTCATGTAAGTTATCCTAAAACAGGAATTACTTAATGTTTTGCTTTTACTTCACAAGCTCTTGATACCAAAAGTGTAGTACAAAGATCTATTTAGAGTGTCCGTTTCAAATGAAAAAAAGAAAAGAAAAAGACTCCTCAAGCTCTGTTCCCTACTATAATATGGAGGAAGCAGGAGAACAGACCTCTTGGTTCCTGAATTCTGCAGAAATTAAGCACAACCTAATGAAATATTTCTTAGTTAATAAAGTTTGCTGCCAGTTGAATAGCAACTTCTTGTCTGTTATCTTGTGCAAAATAAAAGATTTGTGGGAATTTACAGCACTATTTTTTGGCCTCATGTGACACTTGAAGTTTCCTAATATATTTTATAATGCAACATTCAGAAAGCTGCAGGTCTTACTTTTGGGTTTCTATTTTCTTCATTTTCTTCCCTTTCCACACTGTTGGACCTCGATCTAAAAGGTCTGCTGGAAGCCTACTGGGGAAAAAAAAATTGTTTTATTGATGTTTAAGATCTAAATGGTAAATTCTGTCTTTCTGGCTCTGTGGACTTAGGTTTTCACACCTTTTTGAAGACTGTCACTTCCTGATTTCCATACAGAGGTCATAAACAAAGAGAGATGTTTCCACATGGTCACGTTCATAAATTTTAAATACCTTGAGAATTATTTGTCACTAGAATAAAAAAACCAAATCTACTCTTTAAACTCTACCCAATAGGCTGTGTCACTTGGTTTTTAATTTATTTGTACAATCAGCTAAAACACAGAGTTGTACTGAAAGTACTAATTGCATTTATTTAGGTGTGAGAAAGTCTTAAATTAGTTCCTGTTATTTGCTCCTGCTTACCAGCATTTCTTATTTCAATACAATGGGCAGGGTTATTAACTCATAACAACGCTTCTTTATTATTAAAAAAAAACAAAACAAAGCAAAAACCAAAGCAAGAACAACCAAAAAACAAAACTAAAACCCAAAATTCCCCCCTCCCCCCAACTATCTTCACACTCTTAGAAGCACAAACTGGTTTTTATATTTAGATTGACCTGTTTTCCATGAGATGTCTTTGCCCTTATAATGATGTAATACATAACTCATTAGCCTGTGTGAAGTACAGCACTGGAATTATTAATGCTTGCATTCTTCTCGTTTAGGCATTGTTAAAGTAAATCTTTATTATGTGAACAAATGGATGGGGGAGATACAGCTGATTCAGTGATACAGCTCCTAATGGAGAGCAGTAACTTTAGTTAGAGATAACTAGGAGTCTAGATCTAAGTCACTTAATAGTCTTCTTTTTTCCCTGCCAGTCTTGCATTAGTATAATAAGAAACATGGCTGCTGAGATTTCTTGCTTTCAGTATATAGTCATTCTCTGTTTTCCCCCTTTTTTCCAGCGAAAACAGAAGCAGTATCTCCTTTGGGTTTTTTATATATATTTGACTAGGGCAGAGGGATTTTTTATATATTTGGCCCCAGAGGGGCAGACAAACAGGGAAGGTGGTTTGAAGTCTTCTTTCTGCCCCTTCCCTGGTCCCTCTGCCATCTGGTCACCAAACAAGTCTGTTGCCTACAGAAAAACTGCTTCCTTTCTGCTTACATAGATGGTCAGAACTTAGATAAATTCTGTGGATAAAAAAATCAAATTAAGGAATTCAGGTGGATATCAATACCCCAAGTAGGTGAGCTACTAAGCAATGATGTATGTATGGCAAGAAATTGTTCCTGTAGTGGGATATTCCACCAGTGCCCACTATGGAAATGGGGACGTTGAGCTTCTTTGCAACTACAAGCTGTAACCAAGGACAGAACATACAGACAGCCGGGCACTGGCATGCCCTGATGAGACAAAAGCAGACTGCCAAGGAGGAAACACACCCGACTGCAAAGGGCTAGGAGTAGCAGTGGTCACTTTGCCCTATTTCAGACTTTGGCTGGGCAATTGGTTTGTTAAAATAACATACATTTTCTGTGCTTTGGTTATTTTTCATGTTCTAAAACTCTGGAGTCATAAAATTAGGATGTTTTTAATTATAGTAGCTATAAACCAATCAAACGTTACACAGCTCAGCCAGTTTCATTGAACTGGGCTTAGCAGAACTGTGCTTGAGAAACAAGTGTAAAGCATTTGGGACAAAATGCAAACAGCTCTCTCTTTCCCTGAATAGTTAAAATGCAGCTTCCAAATCCACCTGAAAGCTTTTTGTGTGCATCTGGGACAGGAAATGTGCATTGGGTTGTAATGACATTCCTGGAGTTTGTCTCCTCAAGGTAGCTATCCAGTATCTTAAGGTAGAAGAGTTCCTATCATGCAGTGGTGACTTCTGCATCTTATTTCCTCCTCCTCTTTACTGCCATAACCCTGACATAAACCTGCAAGTGTGGTTGGATTTTTTCTGGATTGTTGTTTCTTCTGCAGTCTGACAGCCACTACTCCAGCCATTCCAGCAGCAACACTCTCTCCAGCAATGCCTCCAGCGCTCACAGTGATGAGAAATGGTATGACAGTGGAGAGCGCACTGAATCAGAGCTCAACAGCTATAACTACCTTCAAGGGACTTCAGCTGACAGTGGCATAGATACCACTTCCTACGGACCTAGCCATGGCAGCACTGCCTCCCTGGGAGCAGCAACATCTCCACGAACAGGGCTAACAAAGGAGAAGGTGGCACCGCTGTGGCATAGCTCCAGCGAAGTGGTCTCCGTTGCAGACAGGACATTAGAAAAAGAGAGCCACATGGACCGAAAGGCTGAGTCTTCACTGAGCCTGGATATTCACAGCAAGAGTCAACCAGCCTCTAATCCTCTCACAAGGGAGAACAGTGCTTATAGTCTTAGTGATGCCGTCTCTCACACAAGGTAATTCCACCCTAACGAGATTGACCCCTCCACACTCTTTTTCCCATGCTCACTCTCTAATCTACCAAAAGCAAAAAGTGGATGTTGAAGAGTGAGGGTTCTACTTCAGTTAGCCAGTGTTTTGAAAGACCTCATTGTGCAGGATGCTTCAGAAATTAAGACCACTTCTAGTCTTCGCATCTGCTAACACTTGTAACTCTAAAGAATGTCTTTGAGAGCGTATTCCATGTTGCTGCTGCTGCTGCTAAACTGAAGTAAGACAGGCACGTGTCTGATGGGTTCATAAGGAATGTCTTGTAACAACCGCTGTTGATGTGCGGATCAGACTATTTAGTGGACATAGTACTTGGGTTACAATCGAACTCGAGTATTTTCCAACCATAATGATCCTGTGATACTATGATTTCATTAATGGTTTAGTGTGGGAGTTTTCTTTTAGTCTTGCAAGTAAAAACTTAAGATGTTTTGTGTTTTTTTTTCTCTCAGTCTTCTTGTTTAGAAATCCACCTGCAGTCAGTGTGATCAGTAGTGAAAGCAAGTTGCTTGGGAGTCCTAGCTTGTAGATTGTAAACTCACTGTGGTGCAAGCTTGTGAATATGACACGCTACAGGCATCTTCCCTCTTTCCCTCACTTTTGCCACTTGTAAAGTTTGCAGTATCCAGTATGTCTAACGTGGTTGAACACCTCAGATGGAAGATGCTCACTTTACAAGTTGGTCAGAGGCAGAAAATACTATAAACCATTTTCATTTCCCAAGAAGTATTTGGTATGCTCTCTAAAAAATAGTGCATCATATGAGCAACAAGAAAAACACAACTTTCAGAAAAGATGTGGGGTCATCATCATTTGTTGGCGTAGTAGAGCCTGACCGTTGCATTTTTATCCTTAAGGTGCCTCTGTTTTGGGTATGTAGCTGAAATACTTTCAGACTGGAAGTCTGAAGGTATTTTTTTTCAGTTGTTTTGAGCAAAGCTACATTTATGCAAGAGGAGATATTGATCAGACAGTTTAACAACTTCTGGTACAGGAGCTGCAAACAAGGGGTTGTCGTAGAGACTGTTTCGTGGTGAACAGTCTCCATGTACTTTGTCATGGTAATGTTGACTAAGTAATCTATTAATGGTGGTCCTGCTCTAGTTTTCTGCCGCTGTTGGTTGACCATTTTGGGGACTAGAGCTCATATTCAGTTGGTATAAATCCCGCCCAGTTCTTGGACACTGGCATATGCATGCCTGAGGAACTTTAGTAAGTCTCTATAAAACACTCTGCAGAGGGATTTACTTCGGTTTTGGGCAATGTCAGTATGTACCCCTTTCTTGAAGGTAAAAATCTATATAGTGGTTATCTACAGTTTTATGTCTTTTAAGACAAGCGTATTTGTGTGCATTTTTTTTAATATTCATTAGAATTTGCCACAAGCCCTGTGGTACTTTCCTGAAGGTACCTAATGCCAGCATTAAATAGGAGATTCTTACACAAAATGCTGATTTTAATTAAGTTGTCAGCAGCGTTTTCATTGGGAAAGGATTTTTTCAGAAGCGACTTAAAGAAACCTGGAAAACTTATATGTAACTCTTTATTGTAAAGGTGTGGCTAATGGGAACGCTGTCTTAGTACATTCGAGGGTCTGGATTCTTCTCCTCTGACCATCAAATAGGATTAGTTCAGTAGAAAAGCCAAGAAAATATAATAGAACCATATCTTCACAGGGCAGATGGTCTCTGACAGCTCTCATCTTTGTCTTCCATGGATGTACTTTGCAACTTGACTGCAAACTTTGATGTAGGATATTGTCTCTTTATTTCGTAGCTGATAGCACTGTCTCCAAACATGGTATTTTTCTCTCGTTGATTTAGATTAAGATGATGCATCTCTGATGGTACTGAAGTGTTTCTCTGTGTGTTTTTTTGAGGCTGTTACTGAAATTTCTGGATGAAGGCCTCCCAAACTTTATGCTAGAGGAAACAGTTGTGGGTTTTTTTTCCAGTTTCATTTGAAAAACAGATGTTAGAAGTGCAGCTCTTTACAAAGAGGAGTAGTAGCAATTTGTAGAACACATGGGGCATGATGCTTGAGAAATACTGCAGTCCTTGCACCCACGTAATTTATTTTGTTGGGATAAAAACAGACAGAGGCTTGCGTTCCTTCTTCATTTTTCCTTATTTTTGAAGACTAGAACACGTTTGTGATGGTTTACAATAAAGAAAAACAACAGTCTAGGCTGAAAAGCTTTAATTTTGTTTCTCATGGAGTCCTTGGTTTACAGTTGCATGCTGAATAGCACTGCTGGCCTGAGGAAACCCCACACCTTGCTGTTTGCTCCCAGCTCTCTCATAGCTTTCTGTGGAGGCACAACAGCTTGGACCTGGAGGCTTCTTAAACTGACACTTCCCAGATGTAACCACACCTGCCTGCTTCAAGGAGATGAAGGAGAGGACACTAAAGGATGATTCTGAATAGGCTGCTTTTCATGAGAAATGGGCAGCTTAATTGGTGTGCCTCCCTATCGGTTTCTAAATGATAATCCTTTGTTGCTTTTCACTTTTTTGCCTTTTGCCTGTGGATGCCAGAATGTCTGTAACATCTTTAGAGTCAGACTTCTGAGCAAGAAGAAAAGGAGTTTGTCCCCAGTAAGAGCTCAGTGACAAAAGAAAATAACCACAAATTAGAGTGTTTGTGTCTGTAGAAGACAGGAGCGATAATTAGTGTTGAGATCATTTGGTGGTGCATAAAAGAACTTGTACCTGAGAATTGGTGGCAAAATGTAAATTACAGTGATTAACTTTTACAGCAGAGCTTCTGGCCGGGTTTTATTTTTCTTCTCCACCCCCATTCCCAAAGTCTTTCCTGATGGTTGTGCAGATTTCTCCTAGCATCCCAGGAGAATTGCATTATGTAGGCCAGTAATTATACAGAATCATTCTAGCCAAATGTCATTAAACGAAGCCATATGCGCCGATGGTCTGAATGCCCGGGAAAAAAGACAATCAAACTTTTCATTTCCACCTAACTACATGGTTTCTTATGGGCCTCTTACCAAAACTAAAAAGAAAATCTTTGCTCTTCCTAAACAAGCAGCTTTTCCTTTATTTCTAATAATTTTAAGATACTTAAAATAGGATGTAAGGGTTATGGAACACATCTGAATGGCTCGTCTGCACTTCTCGCAGACTGTCCTGGAGTATTTGAATTTTTACTTAATTTAAACCCTGATGTCCCCATAATTGAGGTGACAGGTGGGCAACCAACAGTAGCTGTCTCTGTGTTCAAAGGATATGACTGATATTTTTCCAGTTGACCTGATCAAGGAATTCTCTGCATGCTTCCTGGTGTTGAATACTCTAATAATTTCCCATCACAACCTTAGTGCTTCAGCTCTGCTTTAGTTTTTCTGGAGTTTCTCCAAAGCCCTTTGCTTTCCACATAACCTCTCCATTAAGAAGTGTGTCTCTGTCAGTATCCTGGGCGTACCTGTAGGGTGAAAACCTTCAGTCCTATCCACAGTTTTGTGCATGCTTCCTAAAGCACAATATCCTCCCCAGACAAGATATTGTAAAATCTCACAGTTCAAAATTACGCAATTCACTTTAAAGAAAATTGTATTTAAAACTGGATGCTGATCTTCTTGCTCATTTGCCAGGCTACTCTTGGCATCTGTTTTAAGATACGTATAAATATTAAAGTAATAACACTTAAAATGCCCAGTGTGTATGTGCAATATGATACATAATCAAATAATTGTTATTTATGCATATACATTATATATATGTATTTTTAAAAAATTTGTATGTAGAGCATATGGAACATAATTTTGTATCCTCTTTGCCTAGGAATATGTTGTGGGTTTAAAGAACCAACAGACTGAAGCTCTCAAATGAATTGGAGAAAAAACAGAATTATATTTGGAGAGAGTTACAGATAGAAATTACAAAGCAGATACAGAATCAATAAGCGAACCCCCCTGAATTTTCCCCCAACTCAAAACTAAATCTGTCATCCCCAGTGCTCCGATCCTCCATGCCTCTGCTCCCCCCCGCCATGCCTCTGCCATCCAAGAGGCCTAAGCACAGCCTCTGGAGGCCCCAAACCAGGCCTATCCTTACATGTTTGTCCCGATAACACAGCTCCTGCCAGACACAAGGCTGGAGGGGGAGGAAAGGAGAAGGAGCTGCCTGGCCCTGAATTTATGATGAGATAGCAGAATTATGGGATTGAACAACAATCTTCTAGCCCCCAGAGGACTTGTTTTAACCCTATAGTTCCCAACCTGGGACAGAATACTAAGGATCAACACTGCCAGCCTGCGCAGGAGTTGTTAGTGCTTTTAATGCATAAATGTTCTCTCACAGCTAGCACTTCTTGGAGAGCTACCTGATGGATTACAGGATTCTGAAATGTCATCAGAACTTCGCTTTTCCTACATCGAAGCAAAAGACTTTTCCAATTCTTGAGTGTATTACGAAGGGGGTAGAAATGAAAGGACAAATAGCTCCATGCATTTCCTTTAAAGATGTGCATCTTCCTCAGATCCTGGCAGTTTCATTTTGCAGTGGTGATGCCTCCCAGATGGACTGGTTTACTCAGCATGTGTAGGAGTTTTCTTTCAGTATTGAAAAAGGGAGAAATTTATTGCCTCTAGCTCGTATTTTTCTCTGCTTTCATGCTGTACATTATGTTTACTTATATCTGTTGCAAATATGAAAGTTGTGATGTGCAGCACCAAATATATGGGCTTGATGGACAGGAACATCTCTTCCTGTATTTTCCCAGTCTGCTGTCTTTTGTATAAGCCTTTCAAATGTAAAGGTGGAAGGAAGAGGGAAAAGTAATCTGTAATGCAAAATCTGTATTACTTTATTTTGATTTGCATACAAATGGGGAGATGCATCTTGCCCCCATGTGAGGGACTTGACAGCTGTCCCCATGTACGCTAGATGAAAGTCTGGGCTGGTGCTGTTTGAGGTGGAAAGACTACAGTGAGCTCAGACTCCTCATTAAATCCACAGCATTTAATTGTTGGGACTCTTGGTGCCTAACTTGAGCCATAGGAAAATCAAACATAGCTGAAGAGGATTTTTTAGACTCCCATCTGTTGTCAGTGGAGAGAGAGGAGAAACTCCAAAGCATTAATTCTCCCTATCTGAGACAACTAATTTGAGGAGAATTGCCTTCTAAGGATGTTTCTCTACCCTACAAGAGGAGACACAGAAGTGGCATAGATTAGCTAACCTATTGGCTATTATCTCCTATAATGCTAAATGCAGGTGAGATTATTTTCCCAGGCAGCAACATAAATTTATCCTTAAATTCTTTTTTCTGTTTTAGTAAAGAGGGCTGTAAAAACGCATTGTTTCATCCAGATATGAAAAGAGTGGTGAAGAATTTTCTGTTAAGATCAGAAAGTAGAGATTATCCTGTGACTGTGTTCAGCCTTCCAGCTAATTTTTATTTCTTAGTCAGAAATTGTTCTTTACCACAGGGCAATCTGTTTCAAATTCTTTCCTTGCAGTGCTGGATACCAGGATGAAAATGTGGCTAAGTTACGGGGACAGCCAAAAGAAAACTGGTCTCCAAATATATAACAATATCTCAGTGCTGAGGCTGTACACAAAGTTTTCCTGTAACTGTACTTTTAAGGTTCTTGTAACAAGTATTGTTTTAAGCCCAACTGCTCCCACTGTGATGCAAACTGCATCAGATTTTCACATCAGCATAACTATAGAGTAGCTCCTATCTAAAGCCCCTCTCCTTCTTCCAACAATAGGAGGCCGTTTGCCATCCCAGCTCTTTTACTGTCTAGACAAATTGTGACACGTTAGAGACTGGCTCAAAGACTTTGAGTTTTTTTCAAATGGTAACTTTTAAGGCAAAATCCAGGAAGCCCTCCTTTGAAAAATGTATGGGTTTCTTCTTTGGATAACAAGATATTTTCTATTGCTTAAGATCCTTCAAACCATGCTTTCCTCCACAGCAAGGAATCCCAGCAAGAAATTAGGCTTGGGTTCTTTCTCACTAATTGCAGCTAGAATCTCTTGTATTACTTTTAAGCTGCGTAATGACTGTGAACCTTGGATGTGCCATTTGTTGGAGGGGAATGAGGAGATGGTGGTGTGTTACATTCTTAGAGGGTGTTTACAAAATTTTTTGTTACTATGTGAGATGCTTTTAATGAAACATTGGTGGAAGGCCCTCAAGAGTGAACTGGTTTTGCTACTCTACCCACTACTGATAAAAGTAACACCTTGTGCCCAGAGTTCTGCTTTAAAAACAGTTTGTGTGTGTGTGTGTGCGTGCATGCATGTATTTGAGACAAATTTTGTCTGTATTATCTTCTCCTCCTAGTACCCTGAGCTCACGACACTCTGCCAGCCCAGTTGTTTTCACCAGTGCCAGAAGCTCACCTAAAGAAGAGCTTCATCCTGCTACTTCTCCTCAGCTCGCGCCTTCTTTCTCCTCCTCCTCTTCCTCCTCATCTGGTCCTAGGACTTTCTACCCTCGCCAGGGTGCTACAAGCAAGTATTTGATTGGATGGAAAAAGCCAGAAGGGACGATAAACTCAGTGGGGTTTATGGATTCAAGAAAGTAAGACTGATTTTTTTTTTTTTTTCTAATTTTTTTTTTTTTATTGGCTTTCATTGAAGCATTGATAATTGGTGACATTTCTCTATATAGAAAAGAGCTTGACGCTAATAGAATGCTTTGTCTCCTGCAGAATTTAAATCTAGAGCTCTGCAGTTATGCTTCACTGTTTGATAGTCAGCTGATCTCATCCCTTGCTAACTTGTCAAGCACAGTGTCCCTAGATTATACCGATAACTGGCTGCCAAAAGCAGATGGTGAAACTTTGTGATAACTGCATTATAAAAAGCCAATTAAACAATACACTTAGTGACTTGCTACATTTGGGCTCACGGAGGACACTCGTAATTTTTAGTTGTGTACTGAATACAAGCCATTTTAATAGATTCAGTTTCTTTGTGGGAAAATGTATTATGATAACGTTTAAGTGTCTTGCTAGTTGATGTTTTTAAACAAGTTTATTGCTTCACAGGTATTCATTAAGATGAGACTCTGCTGTATTAGTGAAACTTCTTCCCTCCTCCATACCCACTACCTAGATTTTCTTCTTTTAAAATATTGAAGGTGCTATAATTCTTGTTTCATTCATGCCTCCTGCCCTGGGGCGTTGAGACCTGAATGTATCTGTTCCATTTCATTTCAGACGTCACCAGAGCGATGGCAGTGAAATGGCGCACCCTCGGCTGCGCGCTTCAGCGAGAGATCTGCGGGCATCACCAAAACGAGCATCTAAGTCCACTGTTGAAGAAGAGCTGAAGAAACTGATAGATCTTGATAGCCCAACACCTGAATCCCAGAAGAATTTTAAGGTATGTTAAAGAATGAGTGTCATCTGGCTATCTCTTGTCGGACTTCCAACATGCAGGTCCTCTTCTGATCCAGGTCATAAACCAGAAATGTGTAAAGTTACACTTCATAAGAACTTGATGGTTGAGTTCATTGCTGCCTGAGCATATCAACTAATACAGCAAATGTTTCATGATCTGGAATACAATGGGATCGTGGAGCTCAAAGATTTCTGTGCAGGTAATGCTGAGTGTTTTCACAGCAGTCTAGGTGGAAGTGTTCATTCATACAGATCTTACTCAGTTAGACACTGCATTAGACACAAGAGTTTTGCAGATAGGGCCTCTTTGTTCTCACACATAACAGCAGAATAAAATGCAAGGCATTCCCTGACATCTCATCGTGGACAGAATGTCATTCATTCATCACAGACTTTTCTGCTATAGAAATGCATTTGGGGAACAGTTTCATTATCGCAGTCACTGCAATATTATTACAGCTTTGTGTGCCAGTGTAAGGAGATCAGTGTGCTAGATTGCAAAGAACACTTTGGACTGCTAGCTCATGGGTAATATGTAGTGTTGTCCTTTGCATGCGAACAGTTCTCTGATCAGATCACTGAACAGTGACTTGCTGATAGTGTTGAAAATTCTTGCAAAAATCCTTTGTGCCTTTCTAATCCTGTTACTGCACAAGAATCAGGAATGCTACCTAAATAGCATATAAATATAAATATTAAGCAAATATTTATACAGAATAAATAGTTAGGAACGTTTTCTGATGTATCTCAAAATGTGTATGATGCCACCAAAGTTCATACGTTAATTTTAATGTCCATAATTTTGAAGATAACATCTTCATTTCAACACTCTCCCATGTAGTGTCAGTGCTTAACAGCTCAGGGTCATCACCTAGAGCCCACATGGTTTCCACAGCAACTGTGCAGAAGACACAGCTGCAGCTTTTTTCTTCGCTCGTGAAAACCCAAAGTGGCTTAATAAAACTTATAAGTGCTGAGTTCCCTATGAGATCATCCAGATGTTACCTTTCAGGCTAGAGAAAGAAAAGACTTGCTAATGGCAGGATACCTTTTTCTTAGGTTTGTGGTGGTTGTTTTCAAGAGAGTGGGACATGGGCAATGTCACCATCTCTTATTGGTCATTTCAAGCAAGGAGACTGTTCTGGTGCCAAGAAATAACATTTCGTTTAGAGATGACCTGAGGACCATGACAAATATGTGTTCCGAAGCTGGTTGTTTTTCTGCTTTGGAGTTAGTGAATCCATTTCTTACCCTGATCTTTACTTCGGGGTGACTATAAGTATGCAAACTCAATTTAGACTTGTGATAAATTTCAGAAAGTTAATAACATTCTATCACATCAATGAACTAAAGCTTTTCTGTTTTAAAAATTACTGTCATTTGTACCCCCTGCATGGTTTATATTTCATCTTACAAAAAACTTACAGCATAACATTTCTTTGACAGTTAAAAAAAAAAAGTAAAAGTTGTAATGGCCTTCATTCCTTCGTTACCTTACAAGGATCAAAAGTCCTCCTCTTGCTGTCTCTTGGCTGCCCGAGGCTTTGTTTGCTAGTAGAATTTGTTCCAGACTGTGATTTTTTGTGTGCCACCTTTATTTCCTTATCTACTACTTAGATCTTCTCAGACAGGCCACCCTTCTTTTTCTCTTCCCTCTGCTCGATTACCAGAAGGCAATTCCTATTGCTTCTGTTCTGGTGTTGGTATCTGTAGAGCCCTTTAATCTGAAAACCTGATATTAAGTGGTGGTTCCAGCTCCTAATTTTTTAACGCTAAGTGAATTTACACCAGCCTCAAGTAATTGCTGCTTGACTTAGCAGCTCTTTCCTTTGCCTTTTAGGGACAGCTACTGGGAGATTTCACTGGTGATGTGAGCTTTTAAATTTTGGAATTAATTTTACTTCTTTCTAATCTTTAATAATAAAACCAGATTGTGCAGCAATCTTTTAAATTTTGTATTTTTTTTGTCCAAAAAGGGCCAAAAACCAGTAAGAATTTGGCAGATTGTCTTCTACTGTAAGTACCAATAGTCCCACCTCTACATTCTTCTCCCACTTCGTGTGGGATTTTGATCAGAGGAACAGAGAACCACCTGTTTAAGATTTTTTTTTTTTCTTTTTCTGAGAAGAGACAATTATTTTTATGTGCAAATGAGCAACTTTTTATACTGTTAAATCACTCTTACCAGAAATGGTATCTCCTCCTTTGCTCAAACACGCTCACAGAGCAAATGAGGATGATGGCATCTTCCCTTCTGTTTACCATTTCTTTATGAAAGCTTTTGAACCAAATGTTAACCAAACAATAAAGAAATGTTATATCTTAGGGATTGTTACCTTGCTACAGGTTTCATGCTGATGGGAATGGTTATGTATTCCTTGATAGCGGCTTGCTAGTTAGGGTGCTGGTTAGAGTACCTAACTCCAGGCTAACTACATCATTACTTCCTCCTGCATGGAACATGGAGGAGGCTGGGATGATGGTGAGAGTAAGACACAAGTTCTTTTAATGATGGGATAGTTTACTTCAATTTTATTCAAATCCATCTGAAGAATCAAAGCAGTGGTAGTGTTTCTAGTTGTTCAGTAATACAAAACTTCTAATTAGTTGACATTTCCTGGTGCTGTGTCTGCACGAAGGCAGCCTTCCCCAGGAGACAAGGGAGAGCTCTGTTGTATGCAGCATTCAGGCTGTTTCTATAAGCATTGTCTCTGCTACACATCAGCTCTAGAACCTGTGAGGGCTGCTTGAGATGGCCAAAAGTTCAAAGGGTGTTTAAAAGCTAGAATGTGAGAAAGGCTAAAAAAGACCTCTATATGTTACCTAGTTTTAATCTCCTCCAAAGCAGATTCCTCTAGGTCTTTCTCCTACTCTGAAAAAAATGTTAACACTTACATGTTTTTAGAAAAACATAAATAAAGTTTTAAGAAATAATTTCAACAGAGACTCCAAAAGTTTATTTACTGATGCTTTTTTTCTCATTTCTTTTTATGTTTTTGTGAATGTATAGTCACACACTCTGTCCTGTCAGTCTCCCTTTCCCAGCACTCCTACCACAAGGCGTGCCTTGCAAAGAACTTTGTCAGATGAGAGTATTTACAGTGGTCAGAGGGACCACTTCTTCACCTCACGGGCCTCGCTGTTGGACCAAGCCATGCCAAATGATGTCCTGTTCACCAGCACCTACCCTTCTCTCCCAAAGTCACTCCCATTACGGAGACCATCATATACTTTGGGAATGAAATCACTACATGGTAAGTCTGTTTCCCTGTCTTCTACTTCCAAATGAATCCTTTGTGAATCACATTGAGGGAAAATGTTTGTTGCAACAATTAATGCTTCCATCTTGATTTCGCTAAATTGAGGAGAGTCAAGCCACGTGCCTAAAAATATAAAATAGGACAGGAATGTTTTGGTCCTTACTTCAGTGGGTGTAAGACTGCATGACTGGTCATCCAGTTACCTTGTGGAGGGAGCATAAAAATGTACATCTTTGGCTCTAAGTTTTTGCTATTTCTTCCAGAAGTCATCTGGACAAGTCGGACCAATGGGGAAATAAAGTATGCCTGGGTATCCACAACTTCAAGTGTCAGTTCTTTTAATGTGGAATGACAGGAACAAAATGCTATTAGGAAAATAATGATCTAAAAGTGGAGAAATACTAGTAGGCATGTGGGTATGCAGCTATATCAGACACAGCTTTTATTGCACCAGCTGTTTTTAAATTCACTTCCTTACCCTATTCATTTTACAGGACTTGAGGTACTTATTTTCTTGTTAGCTGTTGATGTGTGACTGAAGTATTACTTGGTAAGCTGCTGTCAAGCAGGCATTCAGCTTTCCCCCCATTAGTTTACTGAAAAGTCTCAGTAGGACTATCTGATAGCTCGTGTGTTGATGCATGTGAATTTCTCCGTCGGTGAGAAGGGGACTTTTCACAGGTTCCCAACATACTTCATAACTAAATGTGTACTAAATGTGCTTCCCAGAAATAGTGCTAGATCTCACAGTGTAGGACTCTGCAGTGTTTTATGACAAGTCCCTATCTGCTCTTGGTTCATATTTTAGGATGTTTCAAGAGGAAGGTGCAAGGCTATGAACAGATGAAGCTCACTGCAGTGAGCCCTAAGTGCTGTCTGTATTTAGATAAATAGGATTGCTTAAGAAACCTATTTTTCTTTTCGTCTGTGATCACCAGGCATCAGCTTTCAGTGCCGAACCTGACATTTTCATGAGCTGTTGTTTCTATGTAACATGTTTCATGCGAAAGAATTAGGAAACTGAGCTCTCTTCACTGCTGCTTTTTATAAGTAACTTTGCAGACTTGGTTACACTTGTAACTGGCTGGTGGATTTGGCTTCTGAGGGCTTGGGGGCAGAAGGCGAGTAATGGCATCTTGAGTAGAAGTGGAGAGCAGCACTTGGTCTGTTTCCATTTAACTGCCTGTATTTTCCAAAAAGAAAACCACAAAACCTTCTTTCGCTGCCACATTCTCTCCCACCAAACCGATTACTCCTCCTAGCACATAAGCATTCTACATTTGCCAACAAAACAAGATTTCCCATTTGCTATAAAATGTAGGGAGTGCCTGCCTGATAGAAGGACCAGCTGTTGAAGTGGCTTATGAAGTGTCTCCACCTAGACTTGCCTTTGCTGAGAGAAGAACTAAGTAGAGTTGAGATACTTAATACAAGTCTTTATTGGCTTCCAGCTATTCAAAATTCTTTTAATTCAAAGATCAGAATAACAAAGAGCAGTCATTCCAGAGCACCTTCATCTGTTTTGAAGAGGGAAAACAAATTTAGTTACCCGTCCTAATTGACAATCCAATCTACATTTTTTAAACAGATAATTTTTCAATTTCTCCTTCTGCTTGTCTTCTCATGTGAAGAACTTCCCAAGTAGCTGCTGCCTTCTGAGGAGACAAGAATCCTCAGTGCTAAATTGAACTGAATTCAGATTTAATTAAAAAAAAACCAAAAAACAAATAAATGCACATACAGACACAAAAATTCAAGATTTTTGAGCAAAGAAGTGAATGCAGTGTAGCTGTTCTGGTCATTGCTTCCCAGACAGCAATATTATTTAGCTAAAGTCATTAGAAAGTTATTTTAGCTATTGAAGTTGTGTAGTTATTAGACTACCAAAAAAAAAAACCGAAACAAAACCTTGGGGGAGAGGGTGCAAAAATGCCCAACTAGTGGCATTTATCTTCCAGTGGGCTTGTGTTCTGCCCACCACGTTATCTTTTCTATTCTCTCTGGTCCAGATGGATTCATCACTATACTTCTCTGCAGCTTGGTCCCGGCTGCTCAGTCCATCTTCACACCTCGACATCTGTGGTGCTTCTACTACCACCTACACATTTTTCAAAATCTTAGTTATGCCCCGACAGGAGGCATGAGGAAGCAAGTCATGACTGCTTGTGAGCTTAAACATGTGCTGACTATCCAGGCATTTTTTGATTGTCCAGGCAGTAACCCAAAGTAGGTAGTTGTTGGTCAACAATTTGGTCTTTCCCTAATTAGTGCCAATATTTCAAGTGCTGCACAAAAATTAGATATAAAAAATTATATATCCTTTATACTTTCGAGCTTGCTATGTCACAGGCCATGTACCAACTTGTGGGTGTTTTTCAGTAAAGATCAGGAGGTTTCACTAACCTGCTGAGAAATGTCCAATGCTTTGGGAGTCGTTNATGTTGAGCTTTTCATCAACCCAGACCCCAAGGTCCTTTTTCTCAGGGTTGCTCTCAGCCATTCACCACCCAGCCTGTATTTGTGCTTGGGATTGTGTCTACCCAGGTGCAGGACCTTGCTCTTGGCTGAATTCCTTGCTGAATTCCATGAGGTTGGCCTGGGCCCACCTCTGCAGCCTGTCCAGGTCCCTCTGGATGGATCCCTGCTCTCTAGCAAGTCGACTGTGCCACACAGCTTGGTTCCATTTGCAAACTTGCTGAGGGTGCACTCAATTCCTCTGTCCATGTCACTGACAAAGATGTTAAAACAGCACTGGTGCCAGCACTGACCCCTGAGGGACACCACTTGTCAGTGGTCTCCAGGTGGACATTGTGCCCTTGATCACCACTCGCTGCGTGCAACCATCCAGCCAATGTTTGTCTCTTTTTGGTTTGTTTTGTTTCAGTTCATCTCGGGAGGCCTAAGTCTGATCCCGATGCTCTATGAGACTGTAAAAAGAGGAGGCAAAACCCCCACAATTTTCAAAGGAGCAGATAGAAGCCTCAACTAGGTGTAGAGCTCTCCAAAGTATCTTTAGCTTGTGCAGAGGCAGGAATCATTGGGTAAAAGAGTAGAGCCCTCAGACCCAGTGATGGAAGAGGCAGAGCATGGCTTCTGAAGCTAAGCTGCAAGGATTCAGGCACGTCAGAATTTCAGGAGCTGAATGCCCTGATGAGAAGCACTGTCTTAGAAAACTGGCTTGTGACAGGCTATTACCTGGTCAACTGCAGTTGGTCATTCTGCTGGGTTCTGGTTCCAAAAGTGCTATCCCAGAAAAATTTTTTAAAAAGAGATGCATTAATATGGGCATTTGGGAGATTTTAATGAAGTTTATGATTTGTTTTGCATTACGCTAGGTGAGTTTTCTGCCTCAGACAGCTCCCTCACAGATATCCAGGAGCAAAGAAGGCAGCCCATGCCAGACCCTGGTCTTATGCCATTGCCTGATTCTGCCTCTGATCTGGACTGGTCAAACTTGGTAGATGCTGCCAAAGCCTTTGAAGGTAAGTTTTCACAAAATAGTACTTAGAAAGCTGGTTTTTGTGCATGTCTCATAAAGGAATTTTTGGGGTTTTTTTAATCTTGACTCTTGCTTTTGTTGTGTTTACTGTTTCTACTTAATATGAAGCTTAAGCAGCTCAATTCTTAACAACCTAAATTTTGTATATAATCCTTAGTTAGTATTTCTTCATACTGGAGTCCCTCTGTGCTGCAGTTTGGTCAAATCTCTGAAACTGGCTACTTTTCATTTTGTCTAGAGCAAGTTGTAGACATCACAGCTAGGGTGGAAAGACATCTGGCACAGAAGTGCAAAAGTAAAGTCAAATAGCAGAGGAAAAGCATATGAGCACACTAATGATTGCTTGCTTAATGTGCCAGCACAAGATATTTCTGTAGTGCTGCCAAGGTAACCTGGGAAAGAAGCCTCCTTGGCTTACACTGTTCTTCCCGTTGTGTACTCTGAATACACAGACTGGCATATAGGTGGTGTTTCATCCTAGGGCACTTTTCAGCTCCTCAACACTTAGTAAGCTGAAGAGAACTATAAGCTGCCCAGATATCTTCAGCCCAAAGGGAGTTTACATTACAGTGGCTGTAAGAAGACATTCTGTGTGGTTGGAGAAGACTCTGAAGTCACTTGCTTTCTTGGCTGTTGTCTGGTGGTAGCCATACACATCATTAAGAAAGTGCATGTCTTACTTACTGATCAAGGCACACATGTGCTCTGATTTATTGCCATTGAAGTTTTAGGATCAGCACGCCTCATACTTCTGCTGTGCACTCTTGGGAAGGAGTACTCAAAGTAAGCCTTAGTCCTCAAAAGGAGATAGACTAGATAGACTTGTGATGTGTTTTTCACCATCACATCAGGATGAAACACAGATTTTAATGCATTTCACTGTGGTCAGCAATTTCTGTTGAAAATACCTTTTTTTATTGTTAATTTATTTGACTGTCTTCATTAAACTGAATCCCTCGCTTTTTTAACCCACAAGCTCACTTGTGTGTCCCCTTAGAAGTGTGAACAAAGTCTGTGTGGAAGGTAGCAAACTGACAACCTATATGAAGGAAAGCTGGAGTAATATGCTGGCTGGCACCTTCATCTCACCACTGTGAAAATACATTTGTATTTGACTTGGAGAGGGATCAGCTGTCTGATGTCACTGTATAATCCTAGTCTCTAGTCTCTGCTAGGTGCCAGTACAGAGTGACAGGTACCAAGCAGCCTGTAATCCTGGACCCTTCTCTTCTACATTGTTGGTTGGTGTATTCAGCACAAGTCCTCGAAGTTACAAACACCAGTATGTGCAACCAGCTGAAAGAAAAGCTGCCTAGATCCCCAAGCTACACTAACCTTCAGTATTTTCATTCAAATGAAAAAAAGAGAGGAGCAGAAAAATTGCATCAAATATCAAGGCACATTAATTTTAACCTTGCTGAAAGCACAAAATACCAATAAGCCAAGCAGAAAAAGACAATGCCTCTCCATTTCCAGTGAGAGAACAGCAGCTGCTGAGGGAGAGAGATGCTCATTTATTAAAGTAAAAAGTGTTTATGTTGCTCTTTGTGCTATGGAACTCCAGTGGCAGGGGCAGTCAGGATCTTAGATGTAATAGTGATTTAGAGATGTGTTAAAACATCCAAGCAGTTACAGGACAAACAGTGTAGACACAAGGCAGGAAGCAGGTTTCATATTTCAATCTGAAAACGTTTTCTAAGGCACAAAGAAAAAATAATCTGGTTCTGAAAAACTGCATCGGTCATTTTATTTCCCACATCTAAATTGTGCACAGTGAGCTTTTCTTTCCTTGAGATAAAGGGACCCTTTATGGAGCAAAGGAGGCTAAGTATAGTTACTGAGTTATTGGGTAGTGTCATGTACTTGTGCCCAGGAGGTTCTGCACAGCTTGGCTTCTTGCCTCTCTTGGAACTGGCCTTGGGTGGACTCTGCAAACACTGACAGACTGTCTCTGCTTTTCACTCCCTATTATCTCCTTCCTGGAGAGCTTCTTAGCTTGAGGGTGAAGCATGATGTGTGACCGTGCAGTGCTGTGCCAGTGCTAATACTGGCTTGCTGAATCAAATACAGTGGAGAACCTGGTGCAAACACTTGCAATGCCAGTTTGCTTCTGTCAAGTGAACATTGGTATGGCATATCATCACCTTATCTTGCTTGAGACAGACTCCTTAGGTTGCCTTGAAGATCCTGCACTGTAACTCTTGAGCTATGCATGAACAGATATTCATTACTGCTGCCATGGTTTGTTTGCCTTCTCAGTTCAACGAGCTTCATTCTTTGCTGCTGCTGATGAAAATCATAGGCCTGTGAGTGCTGCCTCCAGCACTGATCAGGTTGAGGACCAGCTTACTGCACAAATAAAGCCTTACACAGGGTAAGTAAATACACCAGATATGCAGGCTTCCTCAGCTACAAACCCAGGGAAAAGAGTAGGAACAGGTTTACTTGGAAGCCATCTCCAGGCTTTACAGAACTCTTCATAAGATAGTGGTGAGAAGTTAAAACAGAAGAACTGTTTAGTTGAACCTTTTTTTGAGAGTCTTTGTCAGAGATGTTCACAAACATATCCAAAGGCACATATAACAAGTAGAAGCAGAAAGAGGTCAAGTGATGGGATGGCTCCAGTTGATCATGGGTTAAGTTCTGTTGATCAGTGTGCTGCATGCGTTCTTTTTGTTCATTCTGTGAATTCTTAGTGTACCTGAGTGTATACTTGCATAAAGCCACTTGGTATAGACAGGGCTGTTAGCTACCCTATGTGGAGACAGTAAGTTGTATCTAGCACCTGTTCTTGTTGCCTGCTTTTAACAGTAAAGAATCTCCTCCAACTCTCGCCTCTAAAGTGGACCAACTGGAAGGTTTGCTGAAGATGCTGCAAGAGGATTTAAGGAAGGTAAATATTTCACTTACAGAGAACTTGTAAGACACATTCAGAGCTGATAGGCGATACTAACAGTGAAATCATGCTCTGTCCTGCCTGAACCTGTGACAGTCTCATCCTTGTGTGACAATAAAGACATTTCTTTACTAGTGTTCTCAGGCCGTACTTAAAATTATGCAAGGCTAGGTCAGAGTGTCTAAATCTGTAGATATCTGATTCCTCTACTTAAATTTAGGTGACACTGGGAAAGGCTTGAAGTTAATCCATGTAAATATATCCTGCTGATGTTGAAAAGTTTAGCAGTATTATCTAAGCATAGAATTTTTACAGTGGAGACTTCCTGTATTGTGTTACTGCCCGGGAAGGCTCTGCCATGGTCAGATGACAAGTCTCTTAACTAGGGGAAATATTTGCAGGGGTATTATCTTTTTAGTTACCCATCAGCAGTTGTACACATGTGCTGTACATACAGGACAGAGCATGCCCAATTTTATTTCACCACTTAGGGGGGACTCAGCTTCTGTATTAATATTTAATACGGAGAAATCCTGCTTATTCAAGCAGAAAGAGAGGAGTGAAATGTCACAAATCTTCCCCAGATTTAAAATAACGTGTCACTGCACATAAAATCCTTGTAAAGAATTAGGCTTACGGCCTCCTAAGAGATTCTTTTGTCTGTGTAGATAGTGGGCATGACCTAAAATTCCCACTGAGGTCTGTGTTTTTCCTCATGCCTAAGGAAAAAGAGGACAAGGCCAATCTTCAGGCTGAAGTGCAACATTTGCGGGAAGACAACTTGAGGTTGCAGGAGGAGTCCCAGAATGCAACTGAGAAACTGAAGAAATTCACCGAATGGGTTTTCAACACAATCGATATGAACTGAGAACAGCATACAGGGAAGAAAACTATCTGTTATAATATTGTTACTGGGACTCAAGCTTTAATGCCACCTTAATCATGACGTGAAAGTATAGTCAGAGCACTTCCCTGTCCTTCATCCTCCGTTAACCCTTTTTTTGCATCTCTGCGCGCACTCAGAACAACTGCAGATCAACAATCAATGTCTGCCTTTTGTAGAAAAACAAAGTAAATAATTTTAAAAAGGTAAAATAAAAGTTTAACTGCTAAAATGTGAATGTCTATTTTTTGCACATTGTCTCCTATCTGTTATGTACAAAATTACTTGGAGGCTGAATCGGGCTTACTGTTCCATGCGCCTCTCTTTCCATTAACTCCTTTCTCTCTGTTTCAGGTAATCTGCTTTTCCTTGCAGCTTTGGCAAATATTATGACATCTAGAAAATTAGAAAGAAATGTTTATTTTACTGCTCTTATTACATTGTTTTCTGAAGTATGCCACAGACAAGGGGATGTAATGCAGTGTTTTAGGTGTCTCCTTAGCAATTTGCGCTTGACTGCTAGTGCTGCCTTCCCCTGCATTACAGAGAACACGTGTCCATAGTGTATGGTACAGTACAACCAGCACCACGACATCAGAGAGAGGCTAGAGACATGAGCCATGGGTGAGGAATATTATCACACATTGTTGCATTAGCATTCCTGGTAGCCTTTGTTTCCTGTGGAAACAACGGCTTTGAGTAACTTTACAGACAGCAGAACTAGGCATGCTGCAGTCCAGACTCTGTCAGGCAGGCTGAGATACTGAGTACTGTGGCTGTACCACTTAAGTACAGTCCCCTTTTCCTTCCAGGGGAACCTGTTACTTCCATGTGTGGAGAAGACTAAGGCTGAAGTTGTAAAGAGATTAGGATTTATTTCCCCTAAGAAAATCCACATAAACCATCTCTGTGCACCTGCCCCCTCCTCCCATTCCATTTGTCTGGGCTTCTCAAATCATAACAGATTTGAGAAATGCTTATTCAACTTGGGTTTGATTATGTGACAGGTCTTATAAATCACTCCCTGTGGTAGACGGAGAGATCTGTAAAAGTGACTTAGAGAAGGGTATTTTTCAAAGTACTGGGATAGTATTGGAGTTCTGAAATCCCGTCCCCCAGTGAAACTGCCCAGCATGAGATTTCCCAAACTGCCCGATGCCAGGAAAGTTAATTTCTTGTTCTTTGAGGGAACAGCTAACTTGCCACGTTACCTCTCCAGAAAATACCTTTTAGGTGTCAGAACATGACTGTTCTGAGCACCACAGTCTGCTCAGGCACTGAACTGTGCAGGTGATGAGAAACCTTTTCTACTCCGTTCTGAGGGTACAGTCACTACCTTAATAAATAATTGCCTTGTATAAAGTGCAGTATATTTGGGGGTTAATTTCAGGGACATCCACTCCCTCCCCTTTACTGCATTCTCCAGTAGACCGATTCAAATCATCAGGAATAGTTTTGTCACAGAAACTTTCAGCTCTTTTCAAATCCTTTTTTTATGCTCTTTAATCTTTCTCCACACAAGTACACACTACACTTCAACCTCAAACTTCATTTGTGATGCTAATCCCCGTGGACTACTTCTCTAATGTTTTGTCATGGAAATGGATCTCTTTGGAACTATTTCTGGAGTGCTTTTGTAAAGGTTTAGAATGTCTCGGGTTTTTTTAATGACTTGTATGAAGGAGATTTATATAATGCCTGATATTATTTGTAAATGGGAAATATTGCTAACATCTCTGAGCATCCTGAATTCTCGCTTTTATTCTCTTTTATTTTTAAGTTTGGTTTTTATTTTATTTCAGAAAAGATTTTGGGACTTGGGGCAGACTATTTATTAGAGTTTTGCAACAGAGTTCTTCTTGTATGATGCCACTGAAGGCTACTTGTAAAATTCTGACAATAAAACTCATTTTAAAGGCTCTTCTAAATCATTTTCTTCTGATTTTGTGGGGTTTGTTGTTCGAGACTTAGCAGAGCATCCTTTTCTCCCTTTTTTCTTGTGCTTTTCTCAGCACTCAGCAACAGAAGAGTTCCATTCTCTATCAGAATTCTCTTTCTTGTCCCTTTGAAGGCCATTATTTGGTATGTATGCAAGTGCTTCATCTCTTGACTTTTTACTTGGATAGCTGCACAAGTGCATTTTCTTCTCCCATTCACATGGGTTTGCTACTTTTAACAGTGGCTCTGAGCTTCACCAGACTGATAGGGTAAAGGAGGGGCAGTGATTTTTTGGGGTTTTTTTTGTTTGTTTGTTTGTTTATAATTTGTAGGATTTTAGAACTTAGTTGGAAAAGTTGAAGCTGGGTTAGTTCAAAACCGAACTTGTCTGGCACATCTGCTCAAGGGCAGGCACAGCTTTCACTATCCTAGATTCAAACTTGTAAGCACACAACATTAGGTGTTAGGTTCGTTTTGTTTGTTTTGTTTTCCAGATTGCCTCCTTTGACTTGGAAGATGAAACATTTTGAATAGACTTCTTTTTTTTGTGTTCGGTTTTTTTTTTAAATCAGTGTTATACATGTCCCAAAAATGGAGCACTAGGTCAGTCTTCAGGAGAAGCAGCTTCCAGGTTCACTGAATGGATCCTTAAAAGGCAAGGCGGAAAGAAAATCTGTCTTTCTATAAGTGAAGTACTTGACGAAGAGAGCTCTGAGGCAGCAAGAGCAGATAGAAGCATCTGATTGAAAAATAGGGTTGGAACTTAGAAAACTAGATGCCTCTTACCATTTGTAATTGGATACTGGTAATTGAGATGAAGCAGAGTGTTTCCTGCAGGTCAAGGAGCTGCCCTGCCCAGATTCATAATGAATTCACACTAGAGGTTCCCACACTCCACCATGTGCGCTGCTACATCAGCCTAGACAAGAGCAAGCTCTAACTTGCAGGCATTGCCTCACAGCCCGAGTAGTTACTGGCCTGAGCAGAAGGTGGGTGGCTGTGGGAGGAGTGTGGTAACAAGGGTTCCACCTTCATATTTCACCCATTTCACCCAAGGAAGTGTTTTATATTCCTGGAAGCAGTTTTGTCTTCCTTATCTGCATCCCAGTGCAAAAGTGCTGTTCTCCCTGTGATGGTGGTTTGGATAAGCAGATTTGGTGGCACTGCAGCTTGCGTGATCAACAATTGTCTGTGAAGTGAAGCAGAGTGTAGGTTGCAGGTCAGAGGGCATCAGACTGCGGTAAACAGCAAGCTGCAAGGCATACAGGAGGTGGGATTGTAAGGGGAGACACTGATGGGAAGGGGAATGGGAAGCCAACTATGGGGTTATGGGAGAGGTGTTTTATTCCTTTCAGGTTGTGCTTACTGCATGATAGCCTGTTGCTCTGTAAGAAGCTGTGTGCCAGACCTGACGAATGCTTATTGTGAGGAAGCCTTTTCCCCAGCTTTTCATTTTGTGGGAAAGGTCCCCATAAACCAGACACAACTTGGGAGGGTTGTACTGTGTGTTTTTAAAACCTTTATATAATTCTCTCATCTCCCCAGTGCCCACTTTGGGATTGTAAAGGGTTAACCCTCCTAGGGGTGGTCTGAACTTGACCCCAGGTCCTCCTGACTCCTCCCTGGGGTGGTCTGAACCTGACCCCAGGTGTAGGGGTTAGCCCACTCCCACTTCCTGTCTAGGCCCCCATAAAAACAGAGGAACTTCCTGTTTCTCTCTGTCTTTGCCCACCCTGCCTGCCTGCTAGCACCACCCTTGTTCCCGCTCCTCCTGTTTTGCCACGTGGCCATCCTACCACACGGTGGGACCACCACTTCCTGAATCTATCTCCATCCATTGCCATCAATCTGGTTGTATATATGTTATTTTTATCTTGTTTCCTATACCTCTTTGTAACTCCCCTACCTTAAATACCTTTTATTTATTGTTAAAGTTTTTTCTTCTAATTTCCAAATCAAAGCAAGACTGTTCTTTGGGTGTTTTAGGCCTTTTTCCTTTCTACATCTAATTCCTTTCTTTCCAAAAGGGGGAGAGAGGAAAGCATCCTATTAATGTATTGTTCTGTTAGGTATTTGAGTCTCTGGGAAGCTTAAATCAGGCCAATACAGGGGTAGAGGGTTAACAAATCCTCTTTTAGAGTTGGCTGTCTCCTAGCAGACACTTCAGTATGGTGTTAGTCCTGTACATGTGAGCAGCTTGCTTTGCTGCAAGACAGCAGGGGAACAGAGGTGGTTGCTGTTTACCAGCTGGTATGACATCCAAAATTGGATTCCCTGGAGGAGAGATGACACTGTTCCTCCTCCACCACTGCAACTAGAGCAGAGAAATAGACTTTGCTGAGGCAGTTACTAATGGATGAGTTGGGCAACGAGATCAGGCTTGTACCGATACCTTCACCTCTTCCTGAGATTGGCAGTGGTGAGGAGATCCTGACTGTGCTGTTTGAGGCAATGCTCATAGAAATATTTACTTCAGATTGCTGCCATAAGAGCCCATTCCCTAGCAGAGGTTTCAGCTTCTGCTGGGCATACGGAGAGCAAGGCTGAGGAGTTTGTGTGAGTCAGACTTGTCAGAGGCCAAGGTCTGGATTTGGACCCCATTTCCCCAAGACAGACAGTGGCAGGTGTCACCTACCAACACCACCTTTCTGCAATAATGACCGGCTGAAAGGCAGACCCTGTCCCACTTCCTAGAACAGCAGCCTAGGGGACTCACATTTAAGCTCTGGGGAGACAGAGCCAAGGGGCCTTACGGGGTTTTGCCGCACCCAGTGTGCAAGGTTACAGACAGCAAGTCCCCCTTTCCAGCTTCTGCGCTTGCATAGACCTGTTGCCCTCCAGAAAGTGATTTCAATGTGTCACAAAGAGTTTGTGTTTCTCCCAGGTATTTGACATCTGAATGATTTAAAGTGGGCCAGGCTGTTCGTGGCACTGCAAAGTATGGCCAAGTCAAATGGGAGTTTGTATGGGGAGCAAAACTGGGGTGCTGCAGAAAGCTGCAAAACCTTTCCAAGCCACAGGACTGGGGGCTGCAGAATTTGTGGTCTGTGATGAGGTAACTCCAGGTTGGAAGGATGCTTAGGAAGTCATTCAATGAACCTCTAACCTAAGCAGAGTCACCTCCTTGAAAGCCTGCAAGATGTCCCCTACCTGGGGGCCGGCAGCAGTGCACCCACATTTGCTTACCCTCTGTTGAGCTTGGCAGGAAAGAGGCCCTGCAGCTTGCTGTGTTCTGAGCTCTCTTCGCTGCACTAATCAACTTTCTGCATTACAGTTCTGATTTTCTTCTAGAGACTTCCCACTTCCATACTCAGTGTTGCCTACTCATGCTTTAACAAGAACCTGGATTGAGCCCTCTGGTTCCGCTTCACTTGTGTGCGCTGCCAGGCAGGAGGCGATGCTCTGGGCAGCCAAAGGAGCTCATCGGCTCTTGGCAGAGATGTCAGAGACTGAAACTCAGATGTCTTCAAGGGCTAACACTGAATGCAGTTTCATAACCTCATGTGATAGTTGCAGATGTCACCAGTTAGTTACTAAAAAGAGGTTTCAAGCTACAGGGGCAAAACACCAGGACCTGCCCTGGTGCTGTTTTGAACTTAATTCCTGTTACTTCTTTCCTTCCTCCCACCTGCTCCTGCATTTTTCTTCAAGCAAATTTTGTTTGTTTTGGCTAGTGGCTGGTGACTGCCATTCTGCTGCCTGGGATCTGGTACAGGATGAGTGACTAACACGCTGATCCTGTGGCTGAGCTGGTAGACTAAGCCGAGCAACTGAAGCACTTCCCTGAACAAAAGAGCTTGTCTGCTCTCTTGATTTTATGAAAAGAGTCGGGGAGCATTTGCATTTTCTTTGCATCTTGCACCCAAAACTGCGTTTGCTTAACTGTAGCTGAGAGGCTTACTTGATAACGTATCTGTATGGAAGGAACAAGCTATGTCAAGCACAAAGAGCTATGTGGCAGAGATGACGCCTGGGATGTGCCCACCCAAAAGCAGCAGAAACAACCAGTATGTGCTTGCCTGGTACTTCAGCATTTGGGGGCTTCAGTTCAGTCCAGCGGCCCAGAGGTATGCTCTGCCAGTGTCTGCTGCTGGCACAGCACAGATGGCACTTTGAGCAGCTCCTTTTTTTCTCTATGCACAAACATTTGACAAATGCCATTTTCCCTCTCGACTGCTGCACGTGGGCAGAAAGATCAGCCACCACAACCTGTGAGTCCCAGCGCTGTAACTCACTGGCAGATTGCTCTGTGACCTTCCTTGCTCTACGTTCTTCCTCTGCTCATGCTCAGCATGCAGCCTGAACTGTGGAAGGGGGGGCAGATAGGGGTATGTAGAACTAGCTTCTTGGCTACTGAGCCTTTGCCTCAATGTTGCTTCTTGCCTATGTTTTGCCATACTTAGGACCGTTGAAACCAAGAATTTTGCATGCATGAAATGTTCAAGGTAACCTGGAAATCCCTCATGAAGTGCAAAATTCTGAGACCTGCGCCACATTCTGCTAACTGTTCAAGCACCAAGCAAGAAGCATCTCATCTGGATGAGAAGCTTGATGAGGTTACACCTATAGCGTGAGAAATATTAGTCTGTGATTTCTCATTCAAGACTTCCATTGCCTAACAGCAGCACAGAAACGAACATTAGTTCCAGAGCTCTGATTTGTTTGCCCTGATTTCCCAGTTAAATCTCAAGTGATATTCTCCAGTTAAAACCTGCAGGTTTTAGCCAGATTTGTTCTGTCACTAAGCCATCTTTATTAGATGGTCAAAATACGGGGCACAGCCTACTTAGAGGAAACTCATCAGAATCAGAGCAATATGGGTTTCTGGTCTGCTGTAAGATGTCCTGCCACTCTTGCAGGTCTTGGGCATACTGCTTGTACGTTATCTTTGTGGCTGGAACTGACAGAAATGGTTGCCTCACAGAAAGGTGCTGGCAGGCAAAACCATCCCCACCTGAGGTCAAGAAAAGGCAGCAAGTTCTTCACCCAACAGTTAGTAGAGGAGCCACAGCCAGCCTGGACAAGAACCCTTAAGGTGATTTCCCAGCAACATAGTGGCCAACAGAACAGGAAAAACCAGGGCTGCTCTCTGTGAGACACCAACCATTTCAGGACAACAAAAAAAGGGAGAGGCATACTGAAACTGTGTAAGCACACACCAGTCTCTTACTGAAGTTTCCTAAGTGAGGAGCAACAGAGTAGTCTTGAAGCATACCCTTGGAACACAGAGAAAATTTTGCTCTAGCCTCATGAGCTTTTCTGGGGGGAAAGGGGTATGTTCTGCTGTATTATGTCATACTATCCACTTGTAGCCTAGTCTGTTTTAAAACAGGCCATTTTAGTGAGTTTATACAGGAGAGGTTTGAAAAAAAGATCATGGCAATATCTAAATACACAGAGGCTTTACAGGTGCTGATGTGAGTGAAATGCTGGGTGGTGCATTTGGAGTTGTGGCTGTTAACCCAGGCATAACTGATCTTCACATTTTGGGAGGTAAGCTGATCCCCTCTGCAGCCACTAACAAACTTTTCCTGCCTACAACATGCTGGATAGGGCAAGAGCTTTTGCAGACTTAGCTGCAGATGGATGTGGGTTCTCATGCCACAGTCTGAGCCAGTGTGGTAGATCCTGTCCTCCAGAGCCAGTGTGCTGGGCTACTGCTCACAGGGCTGTCCTGGGGCAGCCCTGAGGCCACTCTGTAAGCAGAGTCCTCCTGCGCACTGGGCAAGCTCTCCTTGGTGGAGGATTTGCCCCCCACAAATCTACCAGCAGCTGTAATTTGGCTCTGGCTGGTTTGGTTTTTTAACTGTACCCTATGCTGAAAGATCTGGATGAACATTTCTGGCTTGGATATGTTACAGAAAGAAATAAATCCGGAGAGTGACTAAAGTGAAGCTTATTGGAACAGTTGAACATAATTACACACACAGGCACAAATCCTTCATGTTTTTTTTAAAAATCTGTCCTATGTTTAGACTTTGTAGATGTTTTGCTGAAGAAGGATGTATTGATTCTCAGTGTGTCTCATAGCAGCAAAGCATGCCAGTTTGCAATGAAACGTGACCCTTTGTATTGTATTTAAATTCTGTTTTCTTAGGGGATACATTAATTACTGAAATACAGCTTGCTAGATCCATTTTAAGAAGTCACATTTCTGATGCCCACATTGTTACATCAGAAAATGGTGGATGATGCATTCTTACTTAAAATTTGATTATTTTACGTGCCTGTTGTGTCTGGATGAAAACTGACACAGTACAACAAAACAGGAAATTTTATCAGTTAAAAAGAGTAACTTAAGTAAGCCGTAAAAGAAAAACAAGTAAGTTTATTAGACTGCCTATTTGAAATGAAAAAGCATTATTTTTTTATCAGTTAAGTGAAATCCTTGCCCTATCACTTTTGGAATTGCTAGGGTTTTTTAACCCAGATTAGAAAAAGTGAGGGAGAGCCTTCTGCAGATTCCCAGGTTTCTGAAGTAGCTGATTGCTGTATTACACTGATTGGAAAACTGAAATAAGGAATATGTTTTGTGCACCCACATGATGGGTGCCTGTTGGTGACAGACAGGTGTAGCTCTTCAGCAAACAGTGATCCCAGGTTCTTAGTGTTTTCCATCAATTCAGTGGATTGCCTGCTTTTTCAGGTTTCAGTAAAAAAATGCCCTGTTGGAGTTACTTACATATAATTCCAGTCCTGTTAGCAGACTATAGCATATTCCATATGTACTGGTCTGTGCTGGTATTGTTTTATAATTGTAGGAAGCTGAATTTACACACACAAGCAAGTCCTGGAGAGCCTGAGTTGAAAGACTCCCTCCCCATATCTCCCATGCTCTGACATGAGACTGGGGGAGAGCTCCTAAAGGTTCTCTGCCTAAGTATTCTGTAGTTCTGAATACTCAGTCTTCAGGGTTCAGCTTAACTGCTACTGTCTACTCATGAGATGGAAGCCTTGTATGTAAGGCATGACCAAAAAATCACTCCTACAATGAATTTACAAATTAAGGCATTCAAAATTAGTAGCAGCCTTGAAGGACATCTTAATCTAGTGCCATCCACTTTCCTTCAAGTTCTCTGCAGCTCTGGTCTGGTAACACACACACCAGGAGCTACCCGAACGGCAAATCATGGGATGTACAATAATCCATTAGTTCTTTGTTCATACAAGGCTTTGGTAATCAAACTATTCAGCTTTTTTATTAGCCAGTCTTACAGAGACTTCTTACATTGTAATAGCATGTTTGCATTTGCCTGCCATGGAAAATGCATTAACGCCAAATCAACTCATTTTCACATATTCAGGGAATTATGTAGCATCACAGAGCCAGGCTGATTCTGAATTAAAAAAAAAAGGAAATCAAATTGCAAAGACATGGGATGTTATGCTTTTCACCTGTCTTGTAGCTTTCTATATATCTAATGCCTCGCTAATGTCCAAGCTGTGAGTTAGTCTGGGTTTAATTTCTGAGACCAAATGTTTTAACAAATTACTAGTTTTTAGTAAACTGAAATATGTTTTAGTTATCCTCATCTGTGCATGAATAAATACTTGACATAAAGCAAGTATTCTGCTTGACCAGAAGCAGTACTCCCTACCTGGGGCACATGCAAGTTCTCAGCAGGCAGGTAGTACTGGGTGAGCTGGAAGCCAGATCGGCCCAGTGTTGAGCGCTGGGCACCTAGCTGCAGATACAAAGATAGGGCAGATCTACAGAGTTATACCCCTACCATCCACCCACAGCAGTGGGTACTTTCTGACCAGGGTGGGGTGCTGGTTGTATGCCAAAGGATTTTCTTCCCTGAACTTTGGGATTCCACCTTTCAGAACCCATGTAAACTCCCCGCACCTGTCCCACAGAGGCCCTACAGTCAAACCCTCACCCTCCATTTATTCTGAGTTTCCATCCACTATTTCATCTGACTAGGCAGCAACAGCAAATGATGACCCCTTATTTATCATGCCCAGACCACTCATGATTTAAAGCGCCCTTACTGAATTTTTTCAGTTGTCTCTCTGCAATCTTAGTCTGGCCTTAGTCTTACTTGAATGACTTGCAAATCTTTCCCATGGCTCTTTATGCTCTGCTAAGTCCTTCTCCAGATGGCAGTACCGGAAGTACACACAGTCTTCGGGATGCAGATGCACCCAGACGTCACCCTGACATTCTCCATTCTGTTCTTTATCCCTTCCTAACACTTCATTTTCTAACTGCTCCTGAGCATAAACTAAGCTGACATTATTTCTAAGAATCAGCTCAAGAGCCCGTCTTGATGTAATGAGGTCAGTACTGCTTTCCTCATTATTTTGAATTTCTAGGTTGCAGGTTTTCTGCTGTTTTCTCACCTTGTCACTTGGCAGCATATAGTTGCTGTGCAGCCATTCACAGAAAACCCTTCTGGTTTTACTCAGCATATCCTCATGCCATCCTGAGGTTTGTTGCAGTTATTTCCTGCTCATTTTCCAGGTAATTTGCTGTAGCCTTTTACACATCCCTGGGATACTGCCCTGATGAAATCCCTCCACTGTGAAAGACTGCTGCTGATTTCCACTCCTTTAATCATTCATCCATTCCTTAACCCATGAGAGTTTATTTTCCTAGAGAACCCTTGGGGAAGAGGCTTCCCTCAAGGACCCCTTCCTTCAAGGAGGATGAGCCAGTGCCATACTGTGTATGATGTACATGGAATTGAACTGGATTACCTTGCTGGTCAGTTTAAGGTCACCTATCCTGTCTGCTTCCCTTTGCAGGTGCAGTCTCTTACCACAGCCTCAATGTGGTACACAAAGTCTAGCAGTATCATTGGTCTGCATGGGATCAAGTATAAGCAAGACCCTTTCTGCCCGTGCCAATCCTTAGTAGCAACTATAAACATCAAACCCCATCACCTCTAGAAGCAGACAGTGCCTGCAACAACATGCATTAACTTCAGAAAGTGCCATCACTTAGAAGAGACTGAACTGAAAAGTAAAATCATTGAACAGAATTAGTTACATTTTTAGATCAAACCAGGACTTGGGTGAAAAAAAAGATGTGACTGAAACCAGACAGATATAGGAGGATTATAATTAAGTCAAATACCAGTTGATCAGCAAGGAACATGCCAATGGCATCCTGGCCTGTATCATGAACAGTGTGGCCAGTAGGATGAGGGAGGTTATTCTTCCCCTGTACCCAGCACTGGTCAGGCCACACCTTGAGTACTGTGTCCAGATCTGGGCCCCTCAATTCAAGAGAGATGTTGAGGTGCTGGAAGGTGTCCAGAGAAGGGCACCAAGGCTGGGGAGGGGCCTGGAGCACAGCCCTGTGAGGAGAGGCTGAGGGAGCTGGGGGTGTGCAACCTGCAGAAGAGGAGGCTCAGAGCAGACCTCATTGCTGTCTACAGCTACCTGAAGGGAGGTTGTAGCCAGGTGGGGTTGGGCTCTGCTGCCATGCAATCAGCAACAGAACAAGGGGACACAATCTCAAGTTGTGCCAGGGGAGGTCTAGGTTGGATGTTAAGAGGAAGTTCTTCACAGAGAGTGATTGGCATTGGAATGGGCTGCCCAGGGAGGTGGTGGAGTCACCATCCCTGGAGGTGTTGAAGCAAAGCCTGGATGGGGCACTCAGTGCCATGATCTGGTTGATTGGATAGGGCCAGGTGATAGGTTGGGCTGGATGAGCTTGGAGGTCTCTTCCAACCTGTCTGATACTATGATTCTATGAACAGTTTTCCCTTTGGGCTTGCAGTATAAGACTCTGCACAGGAGCAGAGGAGCACACAGCACTCCTGTCCTTAGGACGTTGCAGATGGGAAACTGTAGCTGTTTCTTGCCCAGGTAAAACAAAGCACTTGCACTTATCCTACAGAGATAATCCTGTGTTCCCCAAGGATGAGCTAGGCCTAATAAGATATTTTCTGTATCTGATACCTGTGGCAAAGCTAGAAACTCTTAGTAGAGTATTAGCTGACACAGTGATACTCTAATGCACTTTGTAATTCACTTTTTATTCATGAGGCCTGACAGCTGTTTTCAAAATGTGCTCCAGGACTGAATGGTCTCTGTGGAGATGTTTGTTCTTGCTGTGTCAGGTACTTTGGGCTTTGAGAGACAATGATAAAAATGTTTGTGCATGGCAGCTTTTCTCTGTGTTTAAGACAGCAGAAGACAGCAGTGAGCTATGGCCAAGACCAGGCCAGAAACTTGGCTTCAGGACTCTTTTACTCCCTTGGCCTCAGATGGTAATTTGGACCTAAATGCTTCTCCTGTTGTTGCTATGATTTCTTCAGATGTACTCAACACTCTTGGAAAATGTCTAGTCCAAGTGGTTTTCTGAGTGCCAGAAGTCTGTTTCTGTTTAACTCTCTAGTTACTGTACTTAGCAAATGTCCAGTTCTGGGAACAGCTTTGTGATGGCTGGGAGATGCTCTGGTGGGGGCAAAAACCCCTTGACTTGGAAAGGACTTTCAGCAGCAGAGCGGCTTTCTGGTCCATGCCAGCTAAAGCTAATAGCAAGAGTTGCACTGAATTCAGGATGTGCTGCCTCACATTGGGTAGGATTCTGGCCTCTTGCATGGCTGTCAGATTGCAATGTAGTGTGTCTTCAGTGGCAGAGAGGAACTAGGAGAAGCAGCGCAGAATGTGGCCTGCCAGGCAGCTGGAAGGTGGCTTTATGTATCAGACGTGGTTGAGGATACTAGCTTTTTTAATAATGCAGAGGAATCTGGGAACGAGCCATTGAACACTAAGCCCTGACTTAATGTTTTTTTCTGACCATGGCTCAAAAAAGAACAAACGCCAAATCATCTGGAAGGATAAAGAATGTAACACCTGAGAAATGCCTGATCTTTGCCCAGGAATTTTTGCATATCTAGGGTTTAGGCAGAGGTAAAAGCTTTGTTAGAAATGCTAGCTTTTCTAAAGTGCTTGTTCTGACCTGGAGAGATGGCAGTGGGTGCTCTGGATCAAGAGACAAGGTGTCAGGCGCTCTCCATTCCTGTGGCAGCTCTGTTAGCTTTTCTTCTAGCCAAAGTCTCTGGTCCACTGAACACAGGATCTTTGACCTCATCTAGAAGAAATCTGTCCAAATGTATCTATGGGTGTCCTGTGTAAGTGTATTTCCAAGAGTTTGACTAGAAATGGCCTGCACTTTCACACAGATATTTTTTAAAATGGGGCTACTGTTCTGTAAGAGGCTACTTCATTTTGTTGGTAATTCAGCCTAAGATTCAGAGGCACCTCTGAAGGTTATTCTCTTTGTAACTGTCACAAGTAACTGAAAGTCTGGGTCTGCAGCCACATGCAAACTTACAGAACCAGAGAGTGGTAGGGGTTGGAATGGGCCTCTGGAGATCATGTAGTCCAACTCCCCCTGCTCATACAGGTTCAAGCAGAGCAAGATGCACAGGAACACGTCGAGGCAGGTTTTGAAAATCTCCTAAGGAGGCTCCAGAACCTCTGTGGGCAGCTTCCTCCACTGCCCCATTACCTGCAAAGTTAAGTTCTTCCTTATGTGTAAATAAACTCTCCTGCACTCTACTTTGTGCCTATTGCCCCTTGTCCTGTCACTGGGCACAACTGAAAAGAGCTTAGCCCCAGGCTCTTGACCTCCACCATTTGGATATACAACCTGTAAGTAGTGGTATGGACACCTCTATTTTCTCCAGGTCAGAGAGACACAGATCTCTCAGCCTCTCCTGCTAAGAGCGATGCCTCAGCCCCAGATCATCCTTGAGACCCAATGTTTTACCTGTGAAAGCCATGCAGGGCGGCGGGCGGCAGCCGGAGGGTGTCGTCTCCCCATGGAGCCCAGAGCCTCGCAGGTGAGCAGTGCGGAGAGGCTTGGCGAGGGAGATGAGCGGGGCTGGTTAGCTGCAGAGGAGACGCTTTGGTGAGCGATATGGAGGGGTTTTGTTTCGCCTCCCACGAAGTAAAACTGGAGCCAAAGGAGAGCTTCCCAGCAGGAGATCTCACCCAGCCTTCTTTCGCGCCCTTCGGAGCGATCCGCAATCGCGGGCAGCCGGGAGGCGGCTGCCGGTAAGGTGCGCCGTGGGCGGGAGGGAAGGGACAGGGCGCCCTCTGCTGGTGCTGCCGACAACCGCAACAGGCAGCCGCACGCGTCGAAGGGCACCGGCACCAGCGGGGCTCCAGCCGGATTCCGCTGACCGCTTCGCGCAGCTCCGGCCGGCGGAAAGCACCCCCAGAGTCGGAAAGTCAGCTCGGCCGACCCCATCTGATCCTCCTGCTGCTTGCCAGGCAGAGCCGGCACGTGAGGCGCTGCCAGGAATACCGGGGCGGCAGACCTGCAGAGACAGGACTCCTCCCTGAGCAGCCCCTGCCCCTCCTGCCGCTGTCTTCACTTTACACGCTGCTCTCGCCCTCTGCTTGTGACTCTGTTAGATTCCCACCTCAGCTGGTGCCGCAACCTTTCTCCTCGGTCTCTGAGGTGCGGGCCCAGGCCGAGCAGCTCTCGTCTCCTGCGGCGGTCTCATCGAAATGTGTGTTAAAACTCAAACCGTGGAACTCCGACCTCAGGGCTGCGGTAATGTCACTGGCGGTCCTGCTGTCCTGCTTTTGAGCCACTAGCTGCCCAGGGCAGAAGGACTCTTAATTGCCCTTAACCTACAACACCTGCTCTTGGAATCGGTGTCTAACAATTCTCCCACTTCCCAGAAACTCTCATACACTTTTAGCATCCAGGAGGCTGTTTGTCAGTGGGCAAGAGAATTGCTATTGTCTCCCTGCTCTTGTACCCACAGAGGTGGACACAGCCCCGCTACATCAGAGTTCAGTGAAAAGCTTGGCCACTCAAATACAAGGACAGGATGTTGAGATTTCTGCTTTTTTTTTTTTTTTTTTTTTTCCTAGCAATGTGGCCATTTGGGGAAATAATCTTGTTGATGTTATTTCATGTCTCAGTCTCAGGTTCCCAGTGTGGAGAACCAACACAGGAGCTTCACTTTCCCTGTGAAATGTTTTGAAATCTGCTTATGAAAACATGGCACAGGTGCTCTCTGATAGAGAAAAATGTTCCATAGGAATGGTGCTACTTGCAGCCTCATGAAAGGGATGAGGCAGCCACACACCTGGGGGCTATATTGAAGCCGAGGTTATTGTAATAAACTTTATGTGTCTAAATGCTGTTTGCTAGGGAAGAAATCCCACTGCTTACAGTTGCAGTTTTTAATCTGTATATCCACATTATTTCAAGCATAAGAGTCGCAATTTGTTTCTTTAAGAAATCAGAGCTGATTTCTCTGTGGTTTTGCAGCTGTGTTTCTGAGAGGTAACTGTGTTTCTCAGTTAGTAAATACTGTTAATATTACATAGCTGTCATGATAGAGAAGAAAGCATGCTGGTAGCTTGGCAGAAGTTCCCTGGTAAAAGGAAGCATGTAATGCTCTTATTGCATGAGTTCCCTATTCTCACTTCACATCTTCCAGAAATGCAGGATGGAGATTAAAAGAATGACACATCCCAATTTTCTTGCAAAACCCACTGTCTTCTCCAAATTGCTCCTTTAGCTTTTTCTAAGTGGCAGCTCTGCTCAATCCCCATTTCTCCTCCTACCTTTTTATGGTTGTAAAGTGTTTTAGATGTGTAGTGTGGTTGTCATAGGCCATTTTCCTCCCGCTGTGCTGAATCAAGGCTGCAGACAGCAGAACTTCTTCTCAGCAGGTGGAATCAGCTGTCAAGTGATAAGAAATGTGCAGCTCCTGCATTTTCCACCCACTGTTGTGAGCTAATGGATATGGTTGCTAATCTTAAAGAAGCAGCAGATGCAGAACATACCCAAGCTGCATTGTAGTGTTTTTTAGGATGAAGCGGGGTCAGTTTAACCTATAAGCATCATTTGTAAAACTGCTGCTGCAAGCATTCCTCAGCCAAAAGAAAACTGCTGACTGTTTTTGATGCTTTCAGTGAAGTTACGTAAGCATGAAAACAATGCCCAAACCTTTGTTGACAAACAGCTGGAAACTTGGTTTGCTCATAGGATTTATGAGACATAGCTTTTACTATATGTAAGAGGTTCTTTTCCAGGGGCAGCTGTAAGTTCACTGGAACCAAGGAACAGTTTGGGAATGCTACCACTGCCTGCAAATTTGTAGCCACACCAATCAGGTTCATTAAGAATAGGCAACAGGAGGAGGTGTATCTTCTGTAGGCCTCTGCCCTGACAAAGTCCTGAAGCACTCAGCTAAACTCAAACCAATACAGCAGGCTTCTCTGAGGTCAGCAGGATGTGAATCTGTTCACTCTGGCATGCAGGTGAAGTTTCAGAGGAGTCCAGGAGCCCAGGGGATGAAAGCAGCACAGATGCTTGAACTCTTGTTGTTTCTCCTGGATCTGGGGGCCCTCACTCTAGACATGTTCCTTTCTCTTCTGGAGTTGGAGATAAGCAGTGGAGTTTGTTGTGATTTGGGTTTTCTGCAACCCTGCAAGAGAAACGGAAAAGCAAACACCTTGGGAACTTCACAATCCAGTAGAATGTAAATATAGGGGAGTGAAACAAAAAGCATAGAGGAATTGAAGCGTGGTTTGGTTGGGTTGGTGCCCTAAAATTCCCAAGTTTTAGACATTCTTCATTTTAAAGAGGTTGCAGCACAGTGATAGGGCCAACTGTTGGTATGGGACCATGTTCCATCTTGGTTGTTTTTTTGTTGCTTGTCTGTTTACAGGAAACTACTCAAAGTTTCCTCTCAAGACATACTTTCTACCAATGTGTGCTTTTCATGTGTTGCACTGTAAGCAAGTCGAGATGTGTTTCTCTCCTGCTAGTACAGCCTCTTAGTATGGGGGGGATGATATGGGCTTGACTAAACTGGTAAGAGAGTGATTTCATAGAGTGCAGAGGCTGGCAAGTTTTCAGTTGCTTGAGCTTCTTAACAGTATGTGCTGAGCTGAACTATAGAATCATGGAACTGCAGTCATTCAGGTTGGAAAAGACCCCTGGGATCATCAAGTCCAACTACTGACCCTGCTCTACGAAGGTCAACCCAAGCACTGCATCCAAACCACCTTTAAACACAACCAGAGTTGGTGACTTGGTCACCTCCTCAGGCAGCCTGTTCCAATGTCTGACCACTCCCTCTGAAAACTCTTCCTCATGTCCAGTCTAAACCTACACAGTTGTAGCTTGAGGCCATTACCTCTTGTCCTGTCACTATTTATTTGTGAGAAGAGACCAGCACCAACCTCTCCACTGCCTCCTTGCAGTTGCTGCAGTGCCCTGGTGCCCAGTGCTGCTCCTGCCTTTGCCTGGGCAAGTTCCTCTGCTGCTGCTTCTGCAAGGATTTCACCTTCCTCATGGTCCACTTCTGCTTTGGTGGCTTCTGAGTCTTCTCAGCACAAGTGAGTTGCTGCTCACTGCTGCTGAGAGATGGGGAGGGTTTGGCTGCCCACAGCCCTCTGCCCAGGGACCTCATCCTAGCTCAGTAGGCACAGGCTGGGCTCCCTGGGATATGTGGCAGCAGGGGTGAGGAGCAGCTCAGGCTGTGGAGGGTGCTGGCAGTGGCTCTGTCATCCCTGCAGCTGTGGCTGGGGACTTTTTAGAGAGGACTACAAAGTTCTACAGGGGTTTGCATGTTCTGTAGGGGTCTATGTGGCACTGCAGATGTCTGCAGATGTCTGCAGGGGTCCATAGGGCTCTGTCAGGGTCTGTAGAAGTCTCCAGGCATCTGTAGAGGACTGTAGGGGGCTGCAGGGGTCTCTAGAGGTCTTTAGATGTCTTCACGGGTTCTGTAAGGGTCTGCAGGAATGTGTGAAATGTCTGTAGGAGTCTAGAGATCTGTAGAGGTCTTTAGGAGTCTGTGCCAGTCTGCCATTCTATGCCCCCCTTTTGCCCCACTTTTACCACCCTTAGGCCCCCTTTTGGCCTCCCTTTGGCCCACTTTTGGCCCCCTTAGGCCCCTCCTAGCATTATGGTTAGGGTTAGTGTTATCGTGAGGGTCAGGGTTAGGGTCAGGTTATGGTTAGAGTTTGGGTTAGGGTTACCGTTAGGGTTAGTGTTATCGTGAGGGTCAGGGTTAGGGTCAGGTTATGGTTAGAGTTTGGGTTAGGGTTACCGTTAGGGTTAGTGTTATCGTGAGGGTCAGGGTTAGGGTCAGGTTATGGTTAGAGTTAGGGTTAGGGTTATACTAAGGGTCACATTGGAATGAGGTTATTGTTAGGGTTTGGGTTAGGGTTATGGTTAGCATTAGGGTTAGGGTTAGTGTTATCTTGAGGGTCAGGGTTAGGGTCAGGTTTGGGTTAGAGTTAGGGTCAGGTTAGGGTTAGGGTTACAGTTAAGGTTAGTGTTATCTTTAGGGTCAGGGTAGGGTTAGGTTTTGGGTCAGGGTTAGGGTTAGGTTAGACTGCATTTTGATTGCATGCAGTATTCCAGGAGCTGGAGTTCTTTATCCCATGACTTCCGGTTGGCCATTTTGTTTGCACGGAGCACGCTGGGAGCCGGAGTCCTTTTCTCCAGTGACTTCCGGTCAGTCATTTTTGATTTCACGGAGCACACTGGGAGCTTCAGTAATTCGGCCGATGACTTCCTGTCAGCCATTTTGTTTGCACGGAGTACGCTAGAGGCTGGAGTTATTTATCAAGTGACTTTCGCTCGGCCATCTTGTGTACATGGAGCACGCTGGGAGCTGCAGTCCTTTTATCCTGTGACTTTGGCTCGGCCATTTTGTTTGCACTGAGAACACTGACAACTGGAGTCCTTTATCCCATGACTTCCGGTCGGCCATTGTGCTGCACGGAGCACGGTGGGAGCTGAAGTTCTTTCTCCCGTGACTTCCAGTCGGCCATTTTGTTTGCACGGAGCACGCTTGGAGCTGGAGTCTTTTTATCCTGTCACTTCCACTCGGCCATTTTGCTTGTACAGAGCACGCTGAAAGCTGCAGTCCTTTGGCCAGTGACTTCCGTTCGACCCTTTTATTTGCACGGAGTACGCTGGGATTTGGAATCCTTTATCCCGTGGCTTCTGGTTCGCCATTTCGTTTGCACGGAGCATGGTGGGAGCTAGAGTCCTTTATCCCAGCTCCGGTGTGCGTGCGGCAGTGCAGATGAGGATGGAGATGCCATTGAAGCTCTCGTGTACTGTGTGGGTGCGGCGGTGTAGATGGAGGATGGAGATACTAATGAAGCTCCAGGGTATTGTGTGGGTGCGCTGGTGCAGAGTGAGGTTGCAGATACTA